>JARGCV010000112.1:1772500-2007500 GCA_034064705.1 Bothrops alternatus | reverse complement strand
CTCTCCCTGTCTCCCTTTCTCTTTCCCTCTTTCTCCCTCTCCTCTTTCTCTCTCTCCCTCTCTTATTTCTCTTTCCCTCTTTCTCTCCCTCTCTCTATTTCTCTCTCCCTCTCAAAGATCCTTAAAGTTATGCTTGGGCGGAAGACTTTTTCTTTTACAGATGGAGCAGATGGGCCCGACATTCACGGGCAGGCAGGACCCCGCCCACTGAGCTGCTGCCTCCCCATCGCCCTCCATGCCAGCCGGCTCCATTGCCAGACCTCCCATCTGACAAGCGCAAGTTCAGAGGTTCACCAGCTGACGGGCGCAGTAGTTCGGTGCTGTGGCAGCCTCCCCTTCACCCTCCACACCGGCCAAAGTGTTGCCTGACATTCCAGCTGATGGGTGCAGGTCCAGAGGTAGCCAGCTGATGGGCGCAGGAGGTCAGCACTGCGGCAGCCTCCCAGCTGCCTGCTTCTTAGGCTGGAGCAGTTGCCAGGGCTTGCATGGTTGCCGGTGGTGGGGAGTGAGTCAGCGGCCATTGGGGACCACACCAATGGTCCTGTGCCATGGAGGCTTGAGGCATGGAGATGCATCCTGTCAGCCAAACTCTGGAAACCTACCTGAATGAAGAATTTTAGGGGGTGTTGAAAGGGAGACAGACTGAGGGCTGTATTAAGACCATAGATGGCTGTGTAAGGAGAGTGGAAGGGAGGCAAATTTGGGGTGGAGCAGAAAACATGGGGGAAAGGCATTAGGAAATAAGCACCAAGGTACATGGTGCCTTGCAAGGGATTCCCGAGTATTCCGTAATTGTTTTTCCTCTCTCCTCTGTGCGAGAAAAACTTTTGCAGTGTAAATCCGAAACCAGGTGTTTCTGTGAGGTAGTGTAGGAGGTCCTTGGGAAAGGCGAGTACAAGCTTGGTGTTTCCTCTCTCCCAATCCCCTTCCTCTTCTTTAGCCCCTTCTCCGGCCTGCCTGCAATCTGAGCTCGTGGCTCCATGGCTTTTCTTTGCTTAGCCTAGCCAAGCTTTCTTTCGCCTACCCAGTTTCCGGGAGCGCTGAGGAGGTACGGCAGAAACACATGAATTGGGATTGTGGTGCCCTTGGGAAGCTGATGATGCTTTGAACCTTAGGAGAGGAGGAGGAGTCCCTTCCTCCTTCCCTCCCTCACTCCCTGTCAAGGCTCAACATGAACGGGCAGGGGAGGGGTCGAGGACAATGTGCAGGGCGGCAAAGGAGACCAGCGGCTGGTGCTATTCTACCTGGCAGCATGGGTGTCGGCTCCAAGGGTGTCCCAACCAACAGCTGAGCAGCTCCAACTTCTGGCCGCCGAACAGCTGAGTCCTCCAGGAGGCAAGCTCATGGGGAGGTGGGAAGGAAAAGAAGATGGAAGAGAATGAGGCTGCAACAGAGAGAGCGGTGTCTCGGTTCCTAAGACCATCGGAAATATGTGTTTTCTGATGGTCTTAGGCAACCCCTATGAAAGGGTCATTCGACCCCCAAAAGGGTCACAACCCACAGGTTGAGAACCGCTGGTTTAAAGCTTTCTTAAGAGGCTGATGAGTTGGTAGTTTGAAGATAAATGTTGATTTCCCTACAAAAGAGGATATTTGTATCTCAGGGTTGAAATGAGGAGTCTTGAGTTTGGTTGTTTTCTGGCAGATGTTTCATTACCCAAATTAGGTAAGATCATCAGAACACAAAAGACTCCTCGCTTGATTTACCTTTTGAAGATAGGTACTATACATAGGGACCCCAATGATTTGACACTTATACCACATAATTAACGTAAATGACCAGATAAATTAATACTGGGTATAATAATCCAGATTATTATATAGTAATCAGTGACTGAGACTTTACCAAGATTAATTTCTTGACAAATCTTTGTATTTAAAGAAATAACAGGGAATTAAAAAGGAGCAATTTGAATTGAACTTTAGGTCCACCTTGAGTAAATCTGGAAATATGTCCTAAAATAATCCTCCCATATCACTGTTATAAAAGATTGAGGGATGAAAATAAACTAATGATTGGGTGATAAGCTATCAAGTGCCAAAACAAGGATGGATTCTAGATTGTGATGCCACTATCAGTTGTTGCCAGGAGGTCCTAGAAGAATCTCTGTATTAATTTGTAACAAAGGTTTGCACTGTGGGTTGCCCCTCTCCCAACAATAAAAGTTCTTGGGTGAAAGTTGAATCTTCCTCACATAATCAATTCATTCCTAAATATTTGGTCCTTTGAGTCAAATCAGGGCTAGGAAGGATAAACTTAGCTCTCAAAATGTCACTTTCTTATCTGATATAAGGGCAGATAATTCTAGTTGAATTCACCGAATATTTTTTCTGTAATTCTGCAAGGTTCGGTGTCTGTGCCTACTTTTATTATTGTGGAGAAAATTTCTAAAATTATCTCCTAATGAAATAGTTAATTATTGTAGGTGTGCATTTTTGTGTTCAACTAGCCCAGTTTCTGTAGAATCAGGAGACTTAGCTTTGCAACTGCTGGAATCATTTCAGTTGTCTCTTCAGCACAAGAAATTTCAGTTGTTTCTTTAGCACAAGACATTTTGTTTGTCTCTTCCATTACTGAAGCTTCTTCCTGAGTTGTAACTGCTTCTGAGGTTAACACCAGGTCCTCGATTATAGTATCACCAGTAATAACCTTTCTCATTTGTGGCACAAGTTTAGAAACTGCTACTGTTTTTTCAACAATTCCAGTTCTAGATATCTGCTCGCACTGTTCCTCATCATCATTCATGTGTTCAGTGGACTTGGTCACAATCAGCAATGGATTTGATTCATCAGTAGATTTCTAAAAAGAAATCCTCAAATAATTGTATTACTAGAATGGCATAAAAATATCACTTTCAGCTATCTACACATTTTGGGGGATTGTGAGAGGATGAGACAGATTCTTTGGGATTATAGTTTAGTGAAACGGGAAAGCTTCACACCAGCCTAATGTGAAAATTCAACAGGATAATCGCTGCTGAAGCAGTCAAGAGATGTAAATTCAGCCTATTGGCTGCTTGAAGCAAATTCAACTTTCTGGGGGGGAAAACCACTTCAAAATCCATGATTCTCAGGCATTAGGCTTCTTTGTTATTTGTGAACTAGAAAAAGGCAATACTGTAAAAATCACAAGATTTTTCCTAGATTTCCAATCTTGGACATTATGATCGAATTTCAGTCATTTTCAGCACATTTATCAATGATCTTTTTCCAGGTTTGTAACTTTTTGTTTTGACACGCAAAGGCATTGCTTTGATGCATGCATTGAAAAAGTAACCACAGATAACCCTGGGGAGCAAAAACCTATAATGATTCTTTCCAGGAACATTATGTGAGGGGAAACTGAGGTAGCCATCTTCTCCCCACTACCAATAAAATGTCTTCAAAATTGGCAATCATTTATCACATGTTGTTACTCCATGTGAGATCTTATCATAGTGAGTAGACTTAATCGCCATTTAGATTTGTTTCTTTATGAGCTCAGAGCAGCTCATAATAAGTATGTAATATGCATAGATGTGTAAAAATCACACATGGAGAAACATGGAAAGAAACGACTTGAAAAGGAAAATATATATGGAGAGATCAATAATGTCATTGATTGCAAGTCATAAAGAGAATATATTTTTAGTGTCTATGGAAATGATCAGTTAACTAGGAATACAGGTCTCAGGAGAACTGATGTGTATGACTTATAATAACATTTGATAGTGACTTAAGTCTTCATATTCCTCTGTAACTTTTATTTTTGTGAGAAAAAAGAGGGTTTTAATGTATTCAAGTTTAAAATTCATTTTAAAAAAGCTTATTTTCTACACAGCTCTGAACTGCCCATGTGGGATTATCCCTTTTAAGATTCTAGTTAGAAGAAAATGTCATATCTTGAATCAGAAAATGCCTTTCCCAAATCTAAGCATTCATCATTATGAGAAGACTTTCCAAAGGGAAAGCTTATGAGGATCTATCAGAAATTTTATATTTATAATTTAACTTTTTATCACCTTATGGCAGGGTCTTACATTTATCTCAGGCTCCTATAAGGCAAGTATTACTGCTGCAATGTACCTTAAGGTTGCTTTGAATTTTATTCCCCAAAATTTAAAAGAAAAAGAAAGTTATGTATGCATGTTAGAAATAGTAAACTATGTTTACTTCAGTCCATATACCTTCAATTCTTTTTTTAAAAGGCAAGTAGAATTGTACTGCAGGTGAACTCTGAAGGAAAGTTAAATCTGACAATTTAAGTTAAAAAGTTCAGTTTGACAACTTTTAATTAATTCTATACTATATCATTCTATGTATCCTACTATGTCAACGCTGCTAACATCGGATGTTCTTGCTTTGACAACAGATGGAAATGCAGCCATTTTCCTCTTTTGCTTTTAGAGTTAGTTGATGCTGGGAGGGAGAATGTGGATGAGAGTTCAGCTAGTCATAACAATAATAATTCAGCCGTGGGAATCCAAGATTATTGTGCCCAGAGTTGATAATGATTTGGCGGGCTGGAGAGCTGGGGAGAAAGTACGAGCTTCAAGCTAATTGGGGAATGTGATTTATGACTGTTAATTGGAAGAGGGAATTGTGCTTTGCTACTTTGTGCCCAGGGAGGGAAATTCAGTTTTTGGTTTTGACTATGTAGTGCCAATACTTTGTTTCTTGAATAAAAGATTCTTTAAGGTAAACAATGCCTTGAAGTTCTTTTGAAGAGTTTCAACTGTCGGAACCATGACATTTTTTTAAAGTAATAAACATACAAAGACTGTTTGTCAATCATTCAGTAGCATATTGCGACAAGAAAAATAAATTTCCCAACTCAACAGACTCCTTGTTCTATACTGACATTAAAAAAGAAAGGGGAAAAAAAAGAATGGAAGCTGACACATTGTAAATGAAAAGACAAGCGGACAACATTTTATCTGTTTACAAGAGATGGATTTACATGGATCCCATAGTTATTCCTTAAATGTAGCTCAGTGATTTATTTGGGAGTCCAACCAGGAAAAAAAATAAAAGCAAAAATTGAGTTTTAGTGAAAAGTAACGTCTTCTTCAATTTAACTATTATTGACAAATGTGACAAGGCAATAATTTGTGTTGCTATTTGATAGACAGTTCCTACTTTCCCAAAATAAACAATAATTTCCTGTTTCTCCTTGTATCCATTGGATTCAAAAATAAATGAATGCATCTATGCAGATAAATAAATACATAGACAGAAGAAAACAGACATAGCCAGTCAAAAGTGAAGTAAGTAGGACAAGTAGGCTTTTAATTCAACATGACAAACTAGTTCTGACTTAAAATGGAAAGCAGCAATTAATTGACTTTTATTTGAGTCTATATCTTCAATATCTTGCCACAGTGCAGTATGGAAATAACCCTGGCCTTGTTTCTTCCAAATAAATCTATTTCTATGGCAAAGAGAGTGAAAAAAAATGTAGTGAATTGGCACATTATTCATGTGCATTTTCCTTCGGCACTCTTATTTTTCTAAGCACTGCAAGAAGCTTTTGCTATCATATTTCTTTACCTGAAGTGCCAAGTTAATGTTATAACTGAAGATTTATGGATACTTTTAATAAATGAGCAAATGACTCAACAGTCTACACAGTCAACCAGTCAACCCCTCCTAATCTAGTTAGATAATAGGAAATCCCTGAATATCTAGAATTGTATTCTCTCAACACTCCAGAAAACTTGAGAATGTTGAGTCTTTAAAATAAATAATGATTTTATGGTATCATTAAAATCAGAAAGGAAATAAAAGGGCTATAACCAATAGAAAAAAACAAAAGCAAAAGATGCAAAATAGGTTTAATTTAATTTGACACTGGCAGTTATGTAGTTATTTTTAAAGTGTGATTTTATTTAATGTGAATTGATTGCATTCTTTTTGACTGCAAATCATAATCTAATGAAAGCAGACTTTCTTTCAAAACCAAGCAGGCAACCAAACTTATACGTATGACCACATTCTAAGAAAGTAATATGTTATAAAAACTACCTTTGGAACAACTCAAACTCTAATACTAGGAAAAGGTTCACCGTGTATGAAAATAATTTTCAATTGCCACTAATGATGATGTCACTTTATGAATAAGGTAGAACATGCTATAATGGATCAAACATGTACATGAATATGTATATGTAACTATAGTCTGTGGGTCATCTTTATATTCCATAGATCAGCCAACGCTTTGTCAGCATCACTGGTAGACAAAGCAGGAAATTATCCAAGGGAATAATAATAATAATAATAATAATAATAATAATAATAATAACAATAACAACAACAACAACAGATGGTAAAGAAACTCACTACCAGTCTAACTTGTCTTCCCTAAAATATCCAGCTTACAGCTTTTCACTATATTTGCCCAGCATTATTTCAGCAGCGATTAGCAAAAGCAGCAAAAAGAAGCATTTTTAATCTATTATTTAATGCATTTTTTTATTTAAATACAGGGAAAAGACTAGCAAAATAGATTATCAATTTCAGATGTTAAGTCATAAGTTGTCTGTTCTTTTTCTACTTGCAGAAAATAACTTATCTTGAGTTACAGGAAGTTATATGAATCTTTTTATATGCCTTTTAACTGAAGCCAGATGAAGTTTTAAAAGGTTTGCAGTCCAGAAGCCGGTTGGGAACGGAGGAAAATAATCACAAAATTATTTCTAAAAGACACACAGTGTGGGGAAGGGGATCCACACTAGAGTTCCTTCAGCACAGCTTACTTGAAACAGCCCCCTTGACTTGTTTATTCTTCTTAAGTCAAGAATAGTTTGCTGATTGGGGCAAATCTAAAATGACAGTATGAAATAGTATCTCTGAGACATGTGAACTCACTCAGATATGGAATCTACTCTGTGATCTGAGGGTATGTATTAAGAATAAGCAAGGCAAACTTGATTTTTCATACATAATATGTTTATTTTATTTTTCTCACATAATGGATTTAAATGATGCCTTTTTGTTGTAGCCTTAATATTATCTTCTCTAAGCAATCCTGAATAATCGGAAAAGTCCCAGGAGATAAGAAGTTTAGTCATAACTCAGAGATTAGGAGATTCAGAATTCAGGAGATTAAATTTTCCACTGGACTGCAATGGAGGACTTTGGTGTGTGAATTTATTTCACAAACCAATTGCTTCCCTTCAAAACCAACCAGCCAACCAAACTTATATATACGACCACATTCTAAGAAAATAGTATGTTATAAAAACTGCCTTTGGAACAATTCGAATTCTAAGACTGGCTTCAAAGTGTATAAGTATCATTTTCAAATGCCAGTAATGATGATGTCACTTTTACCTTATCAATAAGATAGAACAGTGGTGGCGAACCTATGGCACGCATGCCAGAGGTGGCACTCAGAGCCCTCTCTGTGGGCATGCGCACTGTTGCCCCAGCAGAGTTCGCCAGAGTACATGGTATTTGGAAGCGACAGGGCAGGAAGTGAGCAAGCAGCGTTGGCCCCCCGGGGATGCCCCGGAGATGGCAAGGGACTGGCCCCAGCCACGCTCACCCATTCTGCCATGACCACTGCAGCCACACCCAGCCACGCCCCCTGCCCCCCTTGAGGGTACCACAATACTGATGCAACCCTGGCACTTTGTGATAAATAAGTGGGTTTGGGATTGCTGTTTGGGCACTTGGTCTCTAAAAGGTTTGCCATCACTGAGATAGAACTTAATATAATGGGTCAAATACATACATGAATATAAACACTGAAATCAGAATGATTTTTTTTTGAGGGGGAAGAGGAATAGGGATTAGTAAATAATTAATTGATGGTGTTTATGATAAATAATAACTAGAGAACTGTACTTCCCTTTTTTATAATTTTGCTTTTTGTAGTTGCATCTTATCCATAGCCCTTCAGTTTTGTGAAAAAAATATATACTCTCTTAATAAATAAACAAGTTCTACTAAGTCAGATATAGATGGCAAAATGGTGTTAAGTGTAGAGGAAAGCTGCATAAATTATAGGCAATAAGTGGAGCACTAAGTGTTTAGATAATATATTGAGTGAACTAGGGAAGGCTAAGAACCCAGCCAGTGATTTACACAAGCCTGGATAAACTATAGTGAAATGAGCAAGGATCATTGAGAAGGAATAAATACTCCCTAGGGCCTACTGACTGAGAGTAAAGCCAAGTGGAATAATTCATAATAAAGGAAATTTCACATCATCCTGGGAGAGCAGGGTCTGGGATGGTCCACCACTTCTAATTACACAAGACATATCTGCATATTACTGAAATCTATCAATGTGCCCTTCACCACTCCTTATTTCTCCTTTCTTTTCTGGCTGTCTAAGAAATTTGTTTTTCTATCCTTCCGAGGTTGGTAAAATGAGGACCCAGATTGTTGGGGGAAATATGATGGCTCTGTAAATCACTTAAAGAGGGCTGTAAAGCACTGTGAAGTGGTATATAAGTTTAAGTGCTATTGCTAAATGGGTTGATTCAGTTTCACCCAGAATGATGCAAGATCTTTCTAAATGCTCTTCTTTACATCTGAAATTGATCTTGTTCCTTTTCCTATTGTTCTGGCATTGGAAACTTTTTTATGGCAAAAGACTGATTTATCATTTTGTAGCCCCAACCTGGTTTTCAACATAGTCTTTAAAAAAGTATGAAACAAAAAGCTGCAACTCCTTAGGCAGTTTGCAGCACTATGCAGCATATAATAAGGAAATAAGTGATGTTCTCCAGTAACATTCATACTACTGACCATTTGTAGTCATATAATTAAGTTCAGTTCTTAGCTATAGTTTTGTTCTAGGCAAAATTGATACAAAATATTCCAATACACTAATGCTGTCTTCCTTTGTTTCTTCTTCAGCACAGAAATGAATTGGATGTTTTTTTCCCAGTGCTTAAATATCACAACTGCTATCGATATTGTCATATTCTTGTCGCTGCAACTACAAAGTCCCTCTGCTCAGAATTGAATGGTACTGATTTGTGGCAGTAGAAATTTCTGAGAGAAAAGTAGTCCAGGAAGGCAGTGAATTGATTAGAGAGGGGTAGTGTTAGCATGATAAAATGTTTCCCCCACTGCATACTTAATCTGAATATAAAGGACCAATCTTTTTAAAATAGCAATATCTCTGAAGAGGAGATACAAAAAGTCATCACACTGCTGGAAAACAAGATGAAGCTTTATAATAACATTTGGAAGATTTTGATCCTGACTAGCATATAATAGAAACTTCAAAGTCATATGCAGTGTTTTTATAATGAGCAATTATGCTATAAAATTTCTGTGGTGATAATTTCTTGCTAGACTCAAATGGCATTTATTTATTGCCACCACCACTCTGGAGAATGATGTGGAATATTTCAAAGTGTCTTGTGCAATTGATCAGTTAATTTAAAAAGTCAAACACAAATAGAGAAATGTATCCCATAATCTAATACAGTAGGGTCATGATGAAAAGTTGACATAATCAATAGGGCTATGCAAATCTTCCAAAAGAGGCATTTCACAACATATGAGGGCATAACTGAAACACTTCTCTTTGAATCCCTAGCATATCCAAGATATTTTTAAATGTTCCTGTAGCTGTAACTGTTTCCAGATGTACCCATATGAAATGCAGCCACAGTTGTTTTATTTAACTAGGAAATACAGGGGAAACACAGCTGTAATATTCAGTGTTCAGTAATGATCAGATATTGAACAGGAATCTAGTTCTTGTGATCTCAATGGAATGCTCCCATATCAGTCATAGCCAGAAGAGAAGGAAGCTATATCCATAGTTTTTAGCTTCATATTATGTTATTTATTTAAATTCTTGGAGATGTTTATACAAAATAAGGTGGATAAGGTAGGATAGGGTAAGATAAGGGGGAATGGAGTGGAATGGAATGGAATGGAATGGAATGGAATGGAATGGAATGGAATGGAATGGAAGGGCAGGGAAGGGAAAGGGGAAAGGGAAAGGGAAAGGGAAAGGGAAGGAGAGGAGAGGATTCACATTTGCTGTGCAATGACTAAATTCAGCATTACGTTTCTATGATTTTTATAGACATTTTATTTAGTTTCTATTGTTACAAATATTTAGTGCTTAATAAACAACTTATTGTCTGGGTTCACATATTTAATATTAATAGTAATGCAACTTCCATTTCTACTCTCTATTCTGCTTTTCTAGCCATTTATAAAAATTATCCCATGTTTGAAAATATTCTGTATCTTCTTTCCCTTTCATTTTCAATGTAAGCCTATCCATTTTGAATTTGAAATTGACTTTAAAAAGATGAGAACTATCACCAAAACTGAACACTTTAATAACAGAATAATCAGAGAAGCCATCGAGATAGAAAAATGCCCACACAGCATGAATAAATGAGATGATACCTCCCACCTCCCAGCCATTTGGAAACCCGCCCTTATTGACAAACAAGGCCCTAACACAAAGAATGACACCAGACCCACATTCACGAAAACCACACAGGATGTCACCACCACACATCCATGCAAAAAGCAAACCCAAACCCACACCGATGATGAGGCATGACCACAGACCAACAGCCAGACCACAGCTGCATCATTAGCCACTTTAAACCCCTCCAATCCATACATGAAGCAAACTGACACCCACCATGTAGATGAGGCATGACCACGAACGCGAAACCAAACAATGGCAATGCAGCTCACCATCTCAAATCCCCCTGCAACTCAAACTAACCTAAGCACAACAAAGCCCCCACCCAAACAGACCACACCTCCACCCAATCAGAACATAGCCAAACTCCCACCCAATCAGTTCATACCCCCACTGGCAGTTAAAAGGAAAAAACAGCTATGATCACACATTGCTCCTAGAAGCATGAAGCCGAAAACACCAGCCTGAAGATGACGAATGGGACTTCGTCAAAACATATATGTATCCCATAATCTAATACAGTAGGTTCATGATGAAAAGTTGACATAATCAATAGGGCTATGCAAATCTTCCAAAAGAGGCATTTCACAATATATGAGGGCATAACTGAAACACTTCTCTTTGAATCCCTAGCATATCCAAGATATTTTTTAAATGTCCCTGTAGCTGTAACTGTTTCCAGATGTACCCATATGAAATGCAGCCACATCATTTGTTTAGTACTCAACAGACAAACTAGAACGTATCAATGTTGGCTGCCTTGTAAGACACTACATTATTCTTTATAGGAAAAAATTACTTGGTACTTATTGTTTTTTGGTACTCATCATGCTTCCTACTGTCATTGGCTGCCTGGAGTGCATTATCCTGCATTATTCTTCTATAGTGTTGTAATATTCAAATCACTAAGTAGATTATTAGGGTATATGCCAACCTGAGCACCATCAATATAGCAAGAGCATTACAGCTTACTTAGAAGTCTTCTTCTGATATCTTTGCCAAATATAATAATCAAGTATGTAACTGTAGATATAACAGAATTTACTCACATGCCTTAAACTGATCAGTAAAGAACTTCTTAAAGAGAAAGCACTGAATCCCTAGGATTAAGGCTTAAAGATTTTCTCATCTAAACCTGTCCCTTAATAGCTTTATGAAACATGAACGAAGACTTCTGTACATTTAAAAATCAAGCATTTGTTCTAAACCTGGTATGTAAGATTGCTGGACTATTGCATAAAGTACCTTCACCACTTAAGCATCACTGCTTCAGACAGGAAGGCGGTGCAGAGAGTGGTGAAAATGGCTGAAAATATCATTGGCAGTTCCCTCTCTCCCATCCAGGACATAGCACAGAAGTGCTGCTTGAGCAGGGTCCGTAAGATCATCTGGGATATTACACATCCTCTTCATGACCTGTTTTCCTTGTTACCTTCTGGGAGGAGGTTTCGTGGTATCCGTAGCAGAACATCCAGAATCAGCCATAGTTTCATTCCATACAGCATTAACCTTGTGAACTTTCAAGCTTCTTCCTTCCGTTATATATTGAAGATGGACAGTATTTAATATTTATTTGCTACGTATATGTAGGGGTGTGGATCTATACATATGTTGTTCATAGTATGTTTAGGTGTGTGTCATGTATGTGTCTCACTTTGAGAGCGGGCAACTAAATTTCATTTTTGATGTGTGCCGTTGTGCCCAAAGTAAAAAAAAATGACAATAAAGGTTATCTTATTTTATCACCACTTCCTTATAGACTGCAAGTAGTTAGCTAGCAGGAAATAAAACAAGGAAGATAATGTCCATTAAAAAAGCACAAAGATCAGGGCTTCCGGTGGCTCCACCGGCGTCGATGGAGTCTCTAACGTGAGGCTCCGATCTCTGTGTCAGTTAGCTGTCAACAACAGCGCTCACCAGCTGTTTGTTGCAGCGGAAAAACTCCTCTTCGGGCAAAGAAGGGGAGTAGAGCTTCAAGAGCCGGGTTGAGCCCTTCCAAGACCCTTGGAACAAGTTTTCAGGGGCAGAGAAGGTGTGCTCCCCAGGCACTTGAAATGCTCCTGCTCAGAGACGCTTCTGTCGGCTGACAGAATTAGACGCCGTGACCGCCTCTGCTCTTAAGATTGACTTACAAGGACTTTAAACAGACGGACTGAATACAGGAGTCTTTTGATTATCGCAAGTATACTGCTATTTTGTTTCTGCCTTTGTATTTATAAGTTTTCTTGAATCAACAAAAACTTTTTCAAAATGGCGATCGCTTTCTTTACCTAGTGAAAGTGAAAAATGTAAAGTGTGGATTGCGCAGGAAAACGAAAGTGAAATCTCTTTCCTCTTTCTAAAGAGAAGTTTGAGTGACTATTTGGATTGGATTTATTTGGACTTTAAAAGAAATAGATCTAACTGGATTTTAAAAGAAATTTAAAAGGGAGGAAGTGGCAATTTTTTTTTTAGCTATTTTTTTTCTTTTTTCTTCCTCTCTTTTTTTTAATCATGACAACGAGACATAAGGCAGCAGTTGCTAAGGCGGCTATGCCCTCTCCAGGGCAGCTTGTAAAATCACAGTCTGCTCCTTTAGAATCTCAAGAGCCTGTACAGCCTGCTTCAGAAATGATTACAATTAAAGATTTACAGACTGCTTTAACAGTAGCATTATCCCCAGTAAGTGCTGCATTATCCTCACTTAAAGACAGAATGGATAAAATGGATTATAAATTAGAGGAAAAGATGGCAGAACAGAAAAAAGATTTTAAAGCTATGACGGAAGTATCTAACCAGGAGATGAGACAAGACATTGTGGAGGCTATTAAGGGTGTCTGGGATTACACCATCGGTGTTGAAGAGAAATTAGAGAATATTGAACAGCAATTTGAAGAAAAATTAGAAGAAATTAAAAGTGATGTACAAGATCAGGCTACTTTGACACAATTTCATCAGATGCAGTTTGCAGTTAGAATTAGGGGACTTAGAGAAGCCCCAAATGGGAACCAAGAGGATTTAAGAAAAATTGTTATTGAAGCTCTATCAAAATTTTTGGATGATTCAATTGAGAATGTGGACTGGCAGATTGAACGGTTGTTTAGAATGAACTCACGCATCGCAGCACAAAGAAATTTGCCTAGAGATATTGTGATATATTTTAATACAAGAAAATACAGAAATTGGGTTCTTTCAACAGCCTACAATAAACAACTGAGTGTTGCTGGTCAAGAAGTACTGGTTTTGAAAGAGATACCTCCCAAAATGCTGAGGTTAAGGAAAGATTATGCTTTTTTGACAGAGGAGCTTAAAAGAAGAGAGATACAATATAGATGGGAGGTTCCAACTGGACTTTCTTTGTTTTTTAAAAATAATAGATATCGTCTGACTACTGTTGCCAAAGCAAAGGATTTCTTTGACAATATATTGATGGCTGATAGATCTACCTCCCCAAAATCTAAGAGGGCAATTTTGGTTAAAGATCTAGAATCATTGCAAATTTCGGAATCTCAACAACCTCGTACAATTCTTTTGACGGATATGGATAAAGCAGTTGAACAACCAGTGCAGTTAATTGATATTTTTCAACCTCTGGTAGCTGATAAGCCTAAAGATCCAAGGGGTCCACGTGAATTAATTCAAACCAAGCAAGCTGATCTGACATCTTTGGAAGCCATGGGAGCAAGGCCTAAGAGGAAGGAAGAGGTAGTTTCGGCCCTGCAGAAGCTTTCACGAAAAGATCATGTCAAATAAGTATTTGACATGGAATGTCAACGGTTTAAATTCTCCACAAAAAAGGAAGAAGATATTTCATTATTTGAAGCAATGTAAAAATGACGTAATTTGTTTACAAGAAACTCATATTAGAACTTTGGACCAGAAATATTTGATTAATAACAAATTGGGTACACACTTTGTGGCATCATCTTTAGACAAAAAAAATGGAATTGTTATTTATGTTAAAAATCATATAAAAGCTAAATTAATAGAAGCAGATATACATGGAAGATTTTTAGCTATAGAAATTTTATTGGATGGGAAGAAAGTTTTGTTGGTGGGTATATATGCTCCAAACCAAAAACAAGGTATATTTTATAAATTATTGCATAGAAAGCTAATACAGTTGGATTATAGATCTTGTATTTTAATGGGAGACTGGAATGGAGTTCTTGATGCTAGTTTGGATAAGAAAAAGACCTTATCTGTTCCTCAAACGCATTCAATATTGCCTAAATCTTTTTTTGATATTAAAGATGATTTTAATTTGTTAGATATATGGAGAGAAAGACATGGGAGGGACCAAGAATTTACTTTTTTCTCTGATAGACATCAATCATTTTCTAGAATTGATTTTATTTTAACTACGAGTGATTTTATGTTAAGTTTAAAGAAAGCTAAAATTTTACCTAATGTATTGTCTGATCATAACCCAGTTATGATGGAACTAAGGACTGGTCAATATATATGCAGATCCTGGAGACTTAATGAAAATTTGTTTAATTATGAAATGTATGTGGAAGAATGTAAAAAGGCTATCAAGGAATTTTTCAGGTTAAATCTGAATATAGGCTTACCAATAGAAACGGTGTGGGACTCTAGCAAGGCCCATATGCGTGGTATTTTAATTGAATTGAATGCAAGACATAGACGTAAACAAGAGGAAAAGAGAAGAGTTTTAGAAGCGGAGATAAAAAAGAAAGAGTTATTATTAATAGATAAACCGGATGATAGTAATATTAAAGAAGGGATAAAGGTTTTACGGAAACAATTTGATATTTTGATGACCGATCAGGTTGCCAGGAATATACAATATGCTAAACATAACACTTTTTTTAATGCTAATAAACCTGGCAGATGGTTGGCTTATACATTAAGGAAGAAACAAAAATCCCGTTTAATTGAGAAGGTAGAATATAAGGGGCAAGAAGTATTTCATCAGGATGCTATTAAGAAGGCTTTTCTAGAGTTCTATACCAAATTGTATGCTGAAGAAAAAGTTCAAGAGCAAGAGGTAGATGCCTTTTTACAAAATCAAAATGTTATGGAAATTACTTTGGAACAAAGAGATAGATTAAATGCTGTGATTAGATCAGAAGAAATTATTGACGCAATTAAGCAATTGAAATTGGGAAAATCTCCAGGAACTGATGGTTTTACTACGATTTATTATAAGTGTTTACAGGAGGAAGTGGTCGAACATTTGAGGGAGTTATTTGTGAACATACAAGAAGGTGGTCCGGTTCCACCCTCCTGGAAAACGGCTAATGTTTGTTTGATTCCTAAAGAGGGCAAAGATAATGTACAAGTAGAAAATTTTAGACCTATCTCATTGTTAAATACGGATTACAAGATTTTTGCAAAAATTTTGGCTAATAGATTAATGACAGTTTTGACACAGAGGATACACCCGGATCAGACTGGTTTTTTTACAAGGGAGACAGATGAAAACCAATGTTAGACAACTTGTTAACATACTGGAATACTTGGATAAACATATTCAAGTGCCGGCTGTTTTAATGTTTTTAGATGCAGAAAAAGCTTTTGATAGATTGAATTGGACATTTCTGCAAAGGCTTGTGGTAAGGATGGGAATGGGGGACCAGTTTATTAATTCCATAACAGCTATATATCAGAAACAAACAGGACAGATTATAGTAAATGGTCAATTAACAGACTTGTTTAACATTGAAAAGGGTACTAGACAGGGTTGTCCCTTATCCCCTTTATTGTTTGTCTTAACTTTAGAGGTTTTATTGAATAGGATTAGAGCATCAGAGGAATTAAAGGGGGTACAAATTAGAAAACATGATTATAGATTATGTGCTTTCGCAGATGATTTACTTGTGACATTGACTCAGCCAATGCAATCGGTTCAGAGTTTGATGGAAATTATTCGAAATTATGGAAAAGTATCTGGTTTTAAATTAAATTTATCCAAGACAAAGATGTTGGTCAAAAATTTTGATAATAAATTAAAACAAGATTTGGAAAGAATAACGGGATGTGAGATAGTTAAAAAAGTTAAATATTTAGGAATTTATATAGAAGCCTCAAATGGTAAATTATATAAGAATAATTATGAGTCCTTATGGAGTAAAGTTCAAAAAGAAATGGAGAATTGGAAAAAACTACAATTATCTATCCTGGGTAGGATAGCCGCTATTAAAATGAATGTATTACCGAAATTTCTATTTTTATTTCAAATGTTGCCAATACTTAAAAAGGATGGGAATCTTGATGAATGGCAGAAAGGTATAAACAATTTTATTTGGGATGGCAAGAAACCAAGGGTTAAACTTAAAATTATTCAAGATACAAGAGAGAGAGGTGGAATGAAAGTGCCTAATTTCAAATTATATTATTATGCAGCAGTTCTAGTGGCAATAAGTGATTGGATTAATTTAACAAATGAAAGAATACTGAATATAGAAGGATATGGGTTAGTGTATGGGTTCCACGCCTATTTAGTTTATGATAAAAAATTGGACAGGGGTTTTAAAGAGCATATATTAAGAAACTCTGTGATGCTCTCTCATCTAACAAACTATTTATAGCATTTCTAACTTACATTCCTTCAATTTTATCCAGTCTATCTATCTCATCATTAAATCAATCTAATGTCAAACCCAGATCATCAAAACAAATACATCCTTCGTCAATTTAATTATGTCAACCATTAAACATCTTCTCTTGCATCTTACTCCTAATCTTGGTCCTCAATTCAGTCCATAATTTTAAATTACCAATAATTCCTTACATACAAGTTTAAATTTCATTGCTTCAAACGAACTCTAGGTTTTTTTCTTAACCAAACAAACCGCCATAACAGGGCCACCCTTTCAAATAATAAGTCTCTCTTCGTTATTTCTTCAGCCCCGTAAATAAATTGCTTCTGAAACTGAATCTTCCTTTCTTGAATCAATTCCTCTTGCTCTCCATAAATAAACTGCTCATCAAACAAAGTCCATTTCACTTTATAGCCTAAGTGCTTCTTGAGGTGAAACAATGTCTCTCTTTTGTGAATTAAATCCTCTTCTTGGTGCTTAACTGGATAGAATTCCTTTTCTTGAAACAAAACCTCTTCCTCTCCATAAATAAACTTTTCATCAAGCAAAATCCAGTTATAGTCCCCATTCTCAGAAGTATCCTCTTCCTTTCCCTGTTGATCTCCTAATTTCTCTTGTATTGTATAATACTCAACAGAGGATTGTAATTCATTTGAAGGGGAGATTCCAGTTAAATGTTCCAACTCTTCTCCATATTCAAATTGTGATATAAATTGTTCAGCAGTAAGTTGTTCAGCTTCACTCAAAGGAAGGTATCCAGCACATATAGTAAATATTTCTGTAAAAGCCTCTTTCAAAAGTGCTTTAATCTCTTTAAACTCTTGCGTAAAAGTCTTCTGTGTATCAGGTCTTTTTTCATAAAATTCATCAGTACAATCCAACATAGGTTTAGCATTTGACTGTAGATTCCACTCCATTTTAAATTTCAAATAGTCACAGCCATCTCTCTAGCTGCACTTAAAGAAGCAGGAAGTGAGAAATAACAAATCCACTTTCACTATCCAGCACTTTCCCTAACAATGAAAGCAGTGAAAGTTAAGCGCCATTTTAAAGCATTATGTTGATTGTGAACGTTAGAAATGTATAGCCAAAAAAAAACAATAAAAATACTTGCAATCCATTTAAAACTCCTGTATTCATTCAGCCTGCTTGCAGTCTCTCCAGTGTTGAACTTAGAAGAAGCAGAGGTGGTCGCGGCGTCTTTCTCTGTCAGAAGACAGAAGCGTCTCTGGAAAGGAGCGTTCTCCGGAGCTATAGGGAGCTCACTCTTAATCCCTGAAAACTTATTTTCCAGGGATCTAAGAAGGCTCAACCTTACTCCCGATGCTCTACACCTCTCCTTTGCCCGGAGAGGGGATTTTTCACCGCGAAAAAACAGCTGATGAACGCTGTTTTTCGCGGCTTTACAAATCCAGAGAGCGGAGTCTCACAAAGGAGACCCAGCAGGGGCTGCGGAGCCACCGGAAGTGCATGCGCGGATCCGCCCGTCACGGCCGCCATTTTGTTTTTTTGTTTTTAATTTTTTTTATTTTTTTAAAAAAAAATTTTTGGGGTTGGGGTCGCGGCGCGCATAGGCGGGGCAAGTGGGGTCTCAACCTGAGAAAGGTTGAGAACCACTGTTCAAGATAGAGGACCAATTAAGGACCAATTAAACATAATGTATATAACCACAACTCTGTTGAGGATAAAGATTCTTAAATTGCCAGAAACACTGAAGCCAAAAGGCAAACCAGATTTCACAATCACTTTTGACATATTCACTTCTCTTTTTGTATTCCATTGTAACCACAACTGTTGTTCCATGTCAATTTTAACATTTTAATAAAAAAAAGTTGAGATTTTGAACTTCCAGATATGTATCAGCTAGTTTCACGTTTTGCCACCAAAAGGAAGGAAGGAACTGTCACTTTGGATGCAATGTTTTGTTTTCTAATTTTTTTTCCTTCCAGTAAACTATGAGGGTCAATTGTGACCAGATTCTATTTGTCACTTTTGATTCAGTCATTCCATCAATCCAACTTGATGATTCAAATCAAATTGGAAAATGGAGTCAAGATTATGTAATGGTCTTATCACAAATCTCAAACCCATTAAATATTTCAAACCAGTTTCTCCCCCTATCCCATGTCCTCTCTGCATGCAAAAAGACCAAAGTAAATGCTATAAGCCTGGATCATGTATTTTCTGTCCATCATATTTACATTATTTCTTTTATAACATGACTAGAATAAAAAGATAGAAATGGGGGGTCCTCCCTTTGGAATTCTATCTAATCACCCCCCCCCCAAAGAATTTCTCTCCTGCTTTACATTTTAGAAACAAGTATATGAATCCCGGTTCTCAAACCATGTTTGCTATGAGACTTACTTCAGCAGTAACAACTAACTGAGAGGCCCTTTTGATGGGCTCATCTGATTCCCAATTAGTCTGGGTTACCCCACACATTTTGGGGGCCTCGTCCTCTTTTTCTACATTTTCAAATTTGAAGACTGCATGGGCTTCACTGTCGGAAAACTTCAAGGGTTCAATAAGGTACATCTCCCCTTGAAGCTTGAAATGTCCTCTGTAAAACAATGTGGAAAAGGGTGATCAGAGAAGGAGAAGCAACAGAAGAGAATATTGTTAGGTCAGAGATAACCTGCACTGATGATGTCAGCTAGTTGGGTAATGAAATTCAGCTCTGAGACCCATTTTTAACTAACCAAGTCACATTCCCTGTGTTTTTAAATCCCTTCTTAACACTCACTGAATTTTTTATTTTCTTTCCTCAGCAATCATACCGCTTTCTCATACTTCTCAAAGATACAGCTATGAACAGAAATTGATGAAGGATGTATTTGTTTTGATGATCTGGGTTTGACATTAGATTGATTTAACGATGAGATAGATAGACTGGATAAAATTGAAGGAATGTAAGTTAGAAATGCTATAAATAGTTTGTTAGATGAGAGAGCCCAGAAGTCGATTGATTAAATGAAATTTATAGATGATAAATATTATTTTTAACAAGATGAGTTAATTGTTTAATAAGGAATTAAGCTTAATTTAAGATTATGGGTTGAATTAAAGATAAATATTATAGCTAAGGTTTTGGTGAGGATGGCTAAATGAAGATATATTAAGATATATTATGAGAAATTAAATTGATTAGAATGTAATTGATATTGCTACTATTATTATTATTATTACTTTCCTTTTTTGAACTGAGGGATTCATTGATATTGTTATCGTTATTAATATTATCTGTTTAATTCTAATAAGATGAGTTTTTTTTTAGAATGTAATTGATATTGCTACTACTATTATTATTACTATTTTTCTTTTTTTGAATTGAGGGATTTATTGATATTGTTATCGTCATTAATATCATCTGTTTAATTCTAATAAGATGAGTTTTTTTTAATGGATTGTTTTGATTTAGAGAATGTATATATTACATAGTTTAAAATTCTTGTTAAGATTATACAATAATTATGTTTGATGTAGTGGGGTTTTCTTTTGTTATACCCTGTAAGCATTCTGGGAAGTCGTGGGTTAGGGAGGGATTATAATTTTAGATATGATGTCTTCTCAACTGTATTTGGGGTTGGTGGAAGAATAATTAATTATTGTTACTAAAGGGTTGTCTGGGTGGCCTTTGGTGGAGTGAAGATTGATTTAAGTGGAAGTTGATAAGAAGGGGGAATAATAGGATGGAGATAGAGAAGGATGAAGGTTATTTGTTTGAGATGTTTATTTTCAGTTGAGTTATTATCATTAGATGCATTGGAAAATGTATTTTATGGATGATTGTTTATTTTAATACTATGATTTGATATGATTAGTCTCTTTTTTTTGTTAAATTTTTTTAAAAAAAACAATAAAAATATTTAAAAAAAAAAGAAACTCTGTGATGCGTGTCTGGAAAAAGTATTATTATAAGTTAAATGGTAAAATTCCTTTATGGACTGTTCCCAGACATGCAATACAGAGTGTGGGTATACAACAAATTCAAGACGTGGAGCCCTATGATAAACTTTTGAATAAAGATGGGAATAGCTTAGAACTGAAATCACTAGACAGATTAAGGGAGGAAGGTATAGCTCATAATTGGTATCATCATGCACAACTTCAAGCCAGATGGCAAAAAGATGTTAAGATGGGTTTTTCTCTAAAGGATGAAAAACTGATTATACAAATTAGAGACCAAAGAGCGATGCATATTAAAAGAATATATGACGCTTTAATTGAAATTGATTCTGGAAAGGAACTAGTTAAAGACTGTATGATTAAGTGGGAAGGGAATTTTGGATATTCAATCAGGATGGAAACTTGGAAAAGAATATGGGTGAAAAATGTTAAGTTTACACAAGCTCAGCATTTAAGAGAGAATTTTTATAACATGTTTTATAGATGGCATTTAGACCCAAAAAAAATTGTCGCTTATGTATCCAAATCTGAAACCCAAATGTTGGAGATGCGAATCTTTGGATGCAACTTATTTTCACATTTGGTGGACATGTAAAAAAATTAAGGCTTTTTGGATAAAAATATGGTGGATTCTTCAAAATATTTTGAAAAAGCGTATTGAGTTTGTACCACAGTTATTTTTGTTGGGTATAACAAAGGACTGTTCCACCACAGAGACTAAGTTGATCTTGAACTTGACTACGGCTGCAAGACTGTTGGTAGGTCAATATTGGAAGTCATCTGAAATACCATCTATTGAAGAATGGACATTAAAAGTTACCCATCTGGTGGAGATGGCTAAGATATCAGCGTACCTGAAGAACCACTCAAATGAAACATTTTTGATGGATTGGAAAAAATGGATTGATTATATGCAAAAGAAATATCAATTGAAAGAACTAGATATGATATATAGATAAATAGTTACTAAATAGTAGATTAGCGGGGTTTCTTGCATTTTTTTTACTCTGTATTCACTCCGGGAAGCCTGGGGGGAGGGGGGAGGGAGATAATAAGTAATAGATTATGTTTCTCAACTGTAGTTGGGGATATTAAGGGAATAGATTTTTTCTTTTTTTTTCTTAGGGTGCTCGGGAAAACTTTACACCGCATTGGATGGCGAGGAAGGTGGTTTGGAGGTTAGGGGTTAGGATGTGGGAGGATGTGGTGGGAGGGGGTTCCGAGCAGCTATTTGTATTGCTTGTTAAATTTGTTATTTCTCTGTTATCAGTTGAGTTTTTATATTTTTGTGTTAAAATTTGTTAAAACTTTATAAAATTTAATAAAAATAATTAATAATAAAAAAAAAGCACAAAGATCAGATTTATGTGGTCAGCTATAGGAATGTTTGTATCATTCATTTATAAATTTGCTGCTGTTAATTATGATGTTTGACATGCTTGGTAAAAAAACAAATTTGAACCATCTATCATGTACCTATCATCTGTCTGTCTGTCTGTCTGTCTGTCTGTCTGTCTGTCTGTCTGTCTGTCTATCTATCTATCTATCTATCTATCTATCTATCTATCTATCTATCTATCTATCTATCTATCTATCTATCTAATCATCTCTATTGTACGCCTAGCAAGGCATAGTACAGCTCTCCACTCCTAATAAGCAAGAGCTGATAATCTGAAGCTTTCCTCTTCTAATAATAAGCTTGATGATAAGAGCACCATGTTAGACTATGGCATGAAATCATGAGAAGTCTGGTAGCACCTTTTTCAATTACTTTTTCTCCATAGCAAAAGATTTCCATACTTATCTCCTCTCCTCTTAGGACACAGGTCGGCAACCCGTGGCTCCAGAGCCACATGTGGCTCTTTGAGCCATCACCTGCGGCTTCAAAGCCTCCTCCACCATTTGCAGACAGAGAGACAGAGAACAGAGAGGCACTTGCACTTCCCTTCTCTCTCTCTGTCTCATGCGGACTTCCCCCTCTCAGGGCTCCTGATTGGCCCTGTGCCTGGGTGCACCACCCCCTGGGAGAAGCACGGCCAGGAAGTCCCTTTCCCGGGCTGGTCCTGTCCGAGGTGCATGTGGCCATGGAGCAATGTGGGGAAGCCCTGGGATCCCTTCTGGGAGCGGCCAATCAGAGGCTCCGCTGAGCAGGCCAGTCCTCCTGCGCACCGCGGCCCAAGGGAGAGCAGTCCCTGAGATCCCCAGTCAGCATGACCTTTAGCCCCACTGGCCAGGAAGCCATGCCGGAATCACGGCTGCCAGGAAAGAAGAGACAGATGCAGCAATGGTAAGAGAGGAGAGCCTCCTCCTGGGGCTCGGTGCCGGCAGTGGCTTCCTTGCCCTCCTCCTCCCCTTCTTGCTCCTGCTGCCCCAAGGGTGGCTTGGGCAGGTGCCGGGGCAAGAGGGACACCCGGGGGGCAGCTGGGCCGGCGGAGGGGCTGGCAGGGCCGGTCAGGCAGAGCAGCCGCAGCATTGCGGCCAAGACCAGCAGCCCGCACGGCACCAACCCCTGCCATGGCTACATTGGCCTGGGGTGGCAGCGCCTTTCTCACCCTCCTCCTCCTCCCCTTCTTCCTCCTGCTGGCCCCCGGGTGGCTGAGGCGGGTGCAGGGCAAGAGGAGTGCCCGAGGGGGAGCAGCCGGGCCGGCAGAGGGGCTTGTCAAGCAGAGCAGCTACAGCATTGCTGCCAGGGCCAGTGGCCCACGCAGCACCAGCCCCTGCCGCGGCTACATCAGATGGGCAGAGGGCGAGACCGGGCAGTGCGGAGTCCCCGAGGCAGCTTCCTTGCCCTCCTCCTCTTCCTCCTGCAGCCCCCTGGGCGGCAGTCCCAGCAGGGGTGGCGGACGGTGGGGGCATCGCTCCCTGGGCCATCACTGGGCAGCCGAGCCAGCCACACGTCTCCACGAACCTGCTCATCTCCAGCGGTGCCAATGGCGCCATCTAGTGCTGTTTACATGGCTGTTCTTCCACATGACTGAGATAGGCAGCGCCGCTCTGCTCTCATTTCCCCAGACCAGAGTTGGGGCAACTGCCTATCTCAGTCATGCTGTCCATTGACTTCTATGGGGACGCTTGGCAATGGCCGATTGAAACAGCTCCAAGGATTGAGCTGCGGGATGGCTTTGAGTGGCAGAGACACAGAGATGCAAATGTGTCTCCACAGGAGATGCAGCAAGGGCAGGAGATGAGGAGCCAGCCTATGTTTGTGCACACGCACAGACTTAAATGGAGGTTTCCAAACCTGACACCCATACACACGTGGATGTCTGGAAAAAAAGGAGGGAAAGTGGGCATGACTATTTAAAGACCCCCACTTTTCCTTTCCTTCCTCCTCTTTGGCAGTGTTGACTTCTGCTCCTCCAATCCTGGTTGCTCTTCACAGTCCCTGCCTGCCATGGCTATTTGTGAGAGCAGGGAGCAACTGTCTTCTGGGCAAGCCCTGAAAGCTTTCTTCCTCTCCCTGATGTTGCCTTTCTTGCTTGCCCTCTGATAGAGGTGTCTGCTGGGTTTCTTCAACCTCCTCCCCCCACATTTTATTTTAATCCCACCACTGCCTCCCTCTTTCGCAGAGTTGACATTCCGGTATTCGGACCTCGCTTCACTCCTGGAGTCACTTGGCGAAGCGTGAAGGAGAGGCTGCCTGCTCCCACTTCCTGCAGAGCAGAACTGCTGCTTCCTCACCCTCCCAGCAAAAGAACCCTAGAGAGATAGAAGACGTCCTTTCTCCCACTTTCCACTTCTCATCCTCTCTTTTCTGAGCACCCCTCCCAGAGCGAGCCAGAAGCCTCCACTCCAGTCTCCCACAGCAGGCTGAGATAGGCGAGCCTGAGTGGGCGTCTGCTGCTGCCTCAGAAGATTTGCCTCAGCAGCTCTTTCTCTCCGTTGGCCTCCTCCTCCGCTCCCTGGGAACCTTCATGCCAAAAGGCGGAAAGAAGAAAGTCCCAGAGATGGAGAGTGTGGGGTGTGGGGAGAGCAGTCTTTTCTGGGGGGAGGAGAAGTCAGGATGGAGCTGGACAGGGGCAGAGCCAGTGCAAGTCTCGCCTTAGGCTCCACTCTTTAATCAAGCTCCTTGTTCTGTGTGCATGTGCGCCTGCGCGCCTGCATGTGCACATTATTTGGCTCCCAGTTTTTCCTTTTGTGAGGAAAACAAAAGTGTTTTAGCTTGCCGATTCCTGCCCTAGGACAAGACCATATTTTTTCACATCTTATTTAAACTGTGTTTCTCTTGAAATTTTTCTAACATACCTACCATAAACCTTTCCTGGTTTATAAACTTGGGAAACTGGCATTATTGCAGATATTGTCACAAGCCTAACTGCAATTTATTTGCTTTGTTTGGATGTCTTAGATGTCTTCTTTTTTTTCCTCCATAGGAACCTTCATTTTATGCTCCTTTTTAACTCGGTGAAAATTCTCAGCCAAATACCATCCACATTTCAACGCCCATTGTTTCTCCAGCAACATATTTACATAAATAATATGCACAGATGAACAAGTTAGATAGAAAGATTATTATTCTTGTTATCATCATCATCATTATTATTATTGATAATCATTGCACAGTCAGCCAGATGTTCAGACTGGATTTGACATTTTTGTCTACCTATCGAGTCCTTACCAAGGACCTGGGATAGGCAGATGGTTTGATGGTATTACAGATATCGTCGCAGGATGGAAGCAGATCTTAGTAAGGCTGCCTTTTGCAATTGACTAATGGTGAATTTGTCAATGCCAATGGTGTTCAAGTGGTGCTCTAGTTGTTTTGGATTGCACCCAAAGTGCCTATTACTATTGGTACTACTACTATTACTACTACTACTTATTTATTATTATTATTATTATTATTATTATTTATTGTTTATTATTATTATTATTATTATTATTATTATTATTATTATTATTATTTCTATTAAATATCCAATCTGGGTCTGTCGCTGGGACCAGAGGTTCAGTCTTCCAAGCTTTCAAATTTGTGCTTCAGTGAATGTATACTGGAATGTGTGCTTGGGTTTAGTTTCCTGAGGATGGGCTCCAGCACAATATTATCCTGTGATGTGTATTATTATTATTATTATTATCCCTAAACTTTATATTGGATATTAAATATGTTGGCTAAATGCACCCTCAGCCCTTCTTGCCTATTAAATGCCCAGTATTGGTGACTAATTCTTGCATATGGCTATTACACAACATTGTTTTCCTTATGCTAGATGGATATGGAGAATTACATTCCTTATTATAGAATTAGCACTCCATGGGGAGTTTTATTTTTCTTGTTATCACTTTCCCCATCACACCATTACTCATGTCACTTATCAAAAGTAAGCAGATAACTGAGCAGAGAAAGATTAACCTAATTCAGTTACTAAAATGCTCTTCTTGTGTGAGAGAGTCATGTGAAATTCACCTCAGGGATGTCTGTGCTGATGGTGTGTCTCAGGATGACTAGAATTTTACTTAAGACCTCTTTTATATTCAGTAAAGTGAAATCGAAAACTTTGCTCTGGGTTGAATATATCAGACAAAGGGAGGTGTATTAAAATAATCTCCCATATAGAAATTGTCTGCACATAGCGATTACAGCAAATATATCCCATCTTTTTTAGAAAAACAATGTTTACATATGCCAAGCAAATAAATTACATTCCCTCCTCTAGCAAAAAGCAGTAGAAGCATGTAAGTACTTGATTGTGCTGAACTGCCCATATTTCAGTTGGTTGAGTGGCAGAAAACAACAGAATGAATAAAAGAAATCTTTAATTATCAGTTTTCCAACTGCCAATTTTAGTATCAGGTGATTGACTACAGAGGAAGTTTCACAGAACAAAAAGAATTTTTTTAAAAAATCCATCAATACATGGACAAATAGGTTTCTACAATTCAAACTTGTTTTTCATTCTGTGGAAAAAAAACCTACTTGGCCTTGAATGATTTTTTAAAAAAAAACAACATAATAATAATAAGCAAGTTAAAATTGACCAGATGAATTGATCTGATGGCAAAATTCATCTTACAGTCAGCACTGACAGGAGTAATAAAGAGAAATGAACTAGGATTGTCAATCATATCACAGAGGGATAACAAGGTATATTGCAACAACTGTAAAGCTTGTCCACAGCTGTTACTTTGTGAAATTTTCATAAGGTTCATATTCTCTCCAGCATTTATAATAAAAGACATTGAATAAAATTGCATTGGTAAAAAATATTAGATGTGTGATCAACTTGCATTTTATAACATGGGGGACATTAATAGAAGGTTAATTTTGAAAGAAATAAAAATCAACATAGGGCCATCATTTTTTTTAATTTGAAATCTAAATTTAAGAAATAATGACTAAAAAGAAAGAACATTTTTTTTTCCCAATCAGAAGCCTGGCCGATATGTTGGGAGCCTCATTTTCAGAATTTCCATGTACTGATTCACTAAGCTGAAAACAACAACAACAACAACAATAAAAACTAGAACAGATGTATGATTTAAGAACCACTCTAAAAAGAAGGGAGTGGTAGAATTACAAATGTTAAATCTTTTTAGGCTGCAGTAATGTGGAAACTGAGCTTAATGCATGGTGATTGCTCGTAGTTTTGGCCTCCATTTAAAAACCTTCTGTGACTTTTATCATAGAACTTAATGTGCTACATTTAACTTCTGTCAAAATCTTTTTTTTCCTCCCCTGTATGAGTGTGTATGCAGGAGACAGGAAGGTTGGGAGAGAGGGAGGGAGGGAGGGAGAGAAAGAGAGAGAGAGAGAGAGAGAGAGAGAGAGAGAGAGGGAGGGAGGGAGGGAGAGAGAGAGAGAGAGAGAGAGAGAGAGAGAGAGAGAGAGAGAGAGAGAGAGAGAGAGAGAGAGAGAGAGAGAGAGATCAGTTTTAGATGTTTGCACCAAAGAAGACATAGATGGTGACCATTCTCATTTCAATTAGAGCAGGGGTGTCAAACTGCCGGCCTCTGGGCTGGTTGCATTGTGCAGAGGCCACGCACACCCCAGCTCCGGCAATGCAAAATAAGTTATGATACGTTGCAACACAGCTCATGATGTGGCGAGTTTGACACCTGTGAATTAGAGAGTGAAGTATATGTTTAAATAGGCTGAGAACAACATCCTCTATTGCTATACATCTTCAGATTGTATAGCAATTACTATGATGCCACGTATCTGACATTTTTAACACTTTTTTATAGAGCTAGTAAAATTAGTTTTATTATTTTTTTCTGAGACATAAGAAAATGTTGACATTCTTCTGTGTAGACTAAAAGAATGAAAATAGCTGGTGGTCTATTTTACATTACACAATCATTTCAGACATGCTTACATTCTTGATGGTGACACCTCTATGATAATACAGTTATACAAATTTGACAACTTATGTGCTTGCCTCAGATGTCCTGAAGCAGATGCATAAACATGGGTTTTGCATAATTACATCTTTATGGACCTTGTCATTATGGTTAACATCCAATGATTTAATTAAACTCTAAGTAAGTTGAGAAATAAGATACTGCAGAAGAAATCAGTGAGCAATGCATTGTCCATGCTGTGCATCCTAAAATGGTCTCATGTAAATATTAAGTTAAGATTTAGCTGTCAGTTGGCTGAACATCATGTGGAAAGAGAGGAGATCCAACTTGTTCTTTGCCGCACAACGTCTTAGACCAGCCAAGCCCAGAATCATTCAGGTGGAAAGATGAGTATCTCAGGATAAACACTATTTCCAGTCACCAAAGATTGAGACAGCTTGGGCAGCCATCCAAGCAAAGCCTGTCACAGCCATGAGAACTCTCATATTATCAGATACAAGCAGAGAAGACATTTTCAGAGAGAGAGAGACCAGTCTCTGTCTCTGTCTCTGTCTCTGTCTCTGTCTCTGTCTCTGTCTCTGTCTCTGTCTCTGTCTCTGTCTCTGTCTCTGTCTCTGTCTCTGTCTCTGTCTCTGTCTCTCTCTTCCCATATTTGGACTAAATAATTTATGCAAGCTGTTGAAGAGGTTGGAAAAGACAACCGTTCATGAAGAATAGTTTCTGCAGTGCCATTATCTCAAGAGCAGAGGTGAATATTATAAGAAACCTTCTTAAGGTAGACTTCAAATACAACTCCTGTCAGTGAAGGAAGAGTATGTTTCAAACACTGGTTGAACTCGGTCATGTGTTACAAAGTTTTCATACAGTTACATTTTAAAATTGTTCCTTCTAAATGAAAGTACAATATAATTATGAAAAAAACACAGTCTAGCCCTTTATTCCAATACGAAAACACACTTCATACATGTATGAATGTATGTATGTATGTATGTATGTATGTATGTTACAATAAATAACTAAGAAAAATTATCATCAATACATATGGAGAACTCCATTTTCTTTATTCCTTCTCTCTCTCTCTCTCTCTCTCTCTCTCTCTCTCTCTCTCTCTCTCTCTCTCTCACACACACACACACACACACACACACACACACACACACACAAACACACAGACAGAGAGAAAGAGAAAGAGAAAGAGAAAGAGAAAGAGAAAGAGAAAGAGAAAGAGAAAGAGAAAGATTGATGGATGGATGGATGGATGGATGGATGGATGGATGGATGGATGGATGGATGGATGGATTATATGCAACCAAGTCATTTTCAACTCCTAGCAACCACATAGATAAGAGTTTCTCCATGAACACACGAGTTTTGGCTTTTTTCCATAGCATATGTTCTCTTAGTAGTAACCTTTTTAAAAATTTGCACTAGGAGTTGCCAAGATAAAGGCTTGTAAGCTTGCTTCAGGACTTAGTCATTTATTTTGCTTGTTCTGTCTCCTTCCTACTCAGACAATTCAGTCCCTAAGGCAGTTTTATGCTTGTTATATCCTGTCTTCAAGGCTTATTTCACAGAGCATCAGGAGAATACATTGGCCATATTTGGGCTACAAAAATCATAACAACCATTAGTTGGCAACTAAAACCCCAATATTTCTCCATTATGATACTGCCATCTAGTGGTCATCTGGACTTTTGCAACCCACATATGCTAGTGTTGTAGAAGACATAGAAATTCAGCAGACAAAATTAAATTAAATTAAACCTATTTTACAGCTTTTGCTTCTATGTTTTTTTTTCATTCATTATAGCCAGCTTCCTCATCAGCCAGAGGGTTGATGAAGAATATTTGAATCTTCTTTCTGTTCAAAATAATCTGAGACTTTATACACCATTGGAACATGATATTTCATTTGAAAAGAAATATCTATGAGAGAACTTTCCAACAAGCTTATCTTGACTGCTGAAATAGGATGGAAAATTAATCAAGGATGAGTATACACTTCACAAATAAAGCTTTTAAAAGTTTATCTGTTTTTAATTTTTGATTATTCCTTTTGTAGTTTCTAGTCCAATGTTCTGAGATTTTGTTTCTAAATCAAATTAGTCTGACGAATAATACTGTTCTGAAGTGAACATTCATTTATCCTGTTTTTCCCTGCTTGAAAAAGAGAGATATTTTTTAAACAGTGGTGAAATCTACAAAATAAATCAATGTTCCACTGTAAATTACAAAGTGACAAAATGAGAATTTGTTTCTTCCATCACATTATATACTATTGTTCCAGAAGGCTGTAGCTGCAGGGAACACTTTGACTGTTGGCTGTCATTTTAGGATTTTGTTTTTTTTCCCCTGTCCCTGCTGCTGCTAAATTTATATAATGAAAATAATTTCATTCATTAGAAGACTTGATGCTGCCTACAGATCCTGGAATTCTTCATTTTTACCATCTATTGCATGACAAATGAATTGTGCTTTCCCAGTCTTGTGGGTGGCTTTGACAAAACCACCCATAACCCAGATGATTAGACATTTGGAGAAGAGCAAATTTCATTTCTGATACATTTTTGTCTTTAATAGTGATAGAGAAAGAAGTGCAGTGGTTCAGTGGCTTAATGGAACTAGAATGTCAGTATTCTAGTGATTCGAGTCCTTGCACCACGTGATGGAGTGAGCTCCTGTTGCTCGCCTCAAATTCTGCCAACAAAGCAATTTGAAAACATGTTACATGCAGTTAGATAAATAGGTACCACTTTGATGGGGAAAAAAATGGAACTTCAAGCAACAATATGAATTCAACCGGTGCCTGACCTGCCCAAATGCAAGGGGACATTGGTGATGACAAAAGCTCAGATGATGTTGCAGAATGCTGTCAAGTCTTATAAGTGTGGAGGTAGTTCATCCCCTGCGGTGCACTTTGAATAGTACATGACCATGAGCAGAACAGAATGGCAATCGCTGGCAGCCAAACAACTGTTTTGTAATAGTACGGTGGTCCCTGACTAATGTAACATCATCATATGTTAAATAAACAAATAAATACTTGTAGAGAATCTCTAAATGGTCAAAAGTGTCTGAGCCATTGCCATGAGTTATTTATAATATAATACATTTTGTACACTGTTTCTTCAGAAGCTTTCTCCCAATGAACTGTGTATAGAGTTGCAGCCTTTAAGTCACATTCTAAAAAGGTATCTTAGAAATGTACAAAAGGGCCAGACAAAAATAACATTTTATTATTATTATGAAAAGATTTGTTGGAAAGGAGGATGGATGATTGCAGAATATAAACTATGCAAAAAAGAATTAAGGAGAGAGTCCATTTTATTACTGAATTTCAGCTTCTTGTTAAGGAATGTGTCATGACCATTTCCTCCTAATAAAAAGATTATATTTTACTTTATTTTATTTTTGTGCCAAGACAACATGGAACTATTAGACATCGACACACATTCATATGTGTAGATTTAGCCCTGAATTTTAATTAAGACATAATTTGGAGTATGTTTCAGGGATAATATCTTCCTAGACATTCCAGTGGTTCAGAGTGAGTTAGATATACATATATATATAGGGACATACCTGCATTAAATATAGTGTGATAGTTATATCTCCATAAGGACAAATATTTCAAGCAGAGTATAGTAATAATAAAAGGCCATAGTTTAACTCATCAAAAATCAAGAGCACATAGGAGGGAGAGATGTTCCATCTTCAAGAAGATAAACATGTACTCTCAATAACCCAGCTTCTTTGGTCCAAATGAGGTAGAATGGCAGAGTATTTTCCATCTTCTACAGTTTCCTTACATATAGACATATGGTCAAAGGGTAATTGCCTTTCCTCATTCACTTAACTGAGAATTGGGTGCAACCAGTCAAATCTTCTCTACTAAACAAATGAAAACAGACAGATGAAAGACACAAATGGTGACTAGTCATTCAAATAATAGAAGTCCACTTTTATATTTAATTCTTCATCCAAGGAACTCAGCCTAGTATACATGTCTCCAACATCATCTTGCATTCTTTCTAAACCCACAATCCTTCCTCAAAAATCTAATTCACTAATATCTAATTCATTTTGTAACACTGTGTAACATACTTCTCTACACACCGATGAATGTAAGAAGCTGATGTCTTATTTCAAACTCCTCATGGTAGAAGAAAATTGAGGCTTTTGAAATATAGCTTTATTCACAACCAGAAACTGTCATCTAATATTAGGAGAAAAATCTAATATAAGTATAACAAGTGTATGAAATCATAAATTCAGTATTGTTTTTAACAAGTTGTCTCATCTTAAATCACAAGGTCTTTATTGAACTTGTTCTCATTTTCCCCAGTCCTAGCTTCATTCTCTTTTCTTTCAACAATTTTTCCTCTGAAGTCTGTAAATAAGCATCCAAAGTTCAAAATCTCCAATATGTTTAGCAGTCATAGAGAAAACATTTTAATTATGTTCATGAATATTAATTATAATTTTTAAATAAAAAGAATGCATTTTACAATTCACACTGACATGACTGGAACAGAAAAAAGGGAAAAACAGATTCATCATTTAGATTATTTAAGAATAATTTGTTATTTTTTGAAGACCTAAATCCTATCTGGTGATGAAAAAAAAATAATATATTTTTTCTATAATTACTGCACTATGTTTAAATATTTAATTAAAATCAATAGAACCTTTTAAATTTGAATTGTAAATTTTTCTTGGCTGCTAGAAATCAATAAGGAAGTTGTCTATATTAACTTTGGGATATACAAATTAGATTTTTTCCCCCTGTAATGGAATTTATGGATGAAATATACATGTTGTACAATGAATAGGTTATAGTCGTCAGAATGAATGATGACATGTTATACAAGCTACCTTTGAAACTGATTCACTTTTATTTAATGTGATTGGAATTTCAGCTCATTATTCATTCCACCATTATTATACATGTCCAATGAGACTTTCCATGAAATAATTGTATGAACTAATACATAAGAATCTTTATTTGAGTAGACCCCTCTGAAAAGCCATATGGTTTAAACCATAATTCTCTTACTTTATTGAGTTTATGGATGCTGATAAGATAGAAGCTATCTTAAAGTGGTCAGCAAAAATCCATTTAAACTCCTTGACATCTGGAAATTTTCTGAGTGTTCTTCCTTGATTCTTATCAGCACATATTCAAATCAATCAAATGTGTCTCTAGATGCAGAATACAAATCATGTTTTTTTTTTAAATTATAGAGTGGCAAATTCTAGCTAGACATTGTGGGGAGTGGGAGAACTTTTCTAACAGTTCAAAAATAATAAGAAGAATTCATTAGTAGAACCAAGTACCAAGAACCGAGGTAGGAAATAAACTGAGCTTCCATTCAACAGATACAGTCCTTCCAGTGGCAGCCATCCATCTGTCAGGGGAGCTTTAATTTTGATTTCTTCACTAAGGTTGGCTTTAATGACCTAAATAGATCCTTGCAAATCTGTGGTTTCTTCCGATTGCTGTTATCTGAAAGTCAAGCCCAGAGAAAACTTTTATTATTGCAGGTTAATATTTTGTGCAGAATACATCTTTCCCAAAACTTGAACTCTTTTATTTTTGTGTTCATCTGTTTGCTCTTTCTTTCTTTCCTTCTTTCTTTTCTTTTTTTTTCCCCTTGAGAATCAAAAGCCATTATTCAAGCTGCCTTCAGGGTATTTGTTCTAAATGTCTCATAATGGTTCAGATGCATTATTTCTTTCTTATCAAGTGAAGCGCATCTGGTCCTAACACAATCAGATATTAGGATTTTACACAGAAGAAGCAAACACAGCAAGCACAATTACATTGCTGCCACTTATTTACTCCCCACCTTACATCCTGAAATGTGGAATTGTACTGCTGTATGTCAGTGCCCAAATTAATTTTGCTTACTTATTTGGTTGTCATCATCCAACCTTATAATCTATCATCTGCTTATGCTGTTTTCATCACTCTCCCACAGAAAAATGATTAAATATCACATTTTTCTGGCTTGGATGCGGTGTGAATATATTATTTATTCTGATTAGGGGCTAATAGGAAGAATGCAGAATATAATCTAGGTTGGTGACCAGAAGCAGGGGCTTAGTCTTGTGAGCTTTCGAACTCATGTCGGAAATGATCCCCAAGGAACTTCTCTCTTAACACATTCTTGTGAGAGAGAAGTTCCCTGAGGATGGGCTCCCACACAAGTCCAAAAGCTCGGAAGAGTAAATCTCTAAGTCCTGGTATCTAATCCAGTTTGGATCCTGCAACATTATCCCAGGACACATATATTTGCCTTCATTTGTAATGAGATAAATGGTACTTTCCTACACTGAAAGAATTATTTTTATATTGTAAGCTGCCCAGCGTCACTTGTGGTCAGATAGGCAGTTAGTAAGTAAGTAGATAGGTAAGTAAGTAAGTAGGTAGGTAAGTAAGTAGGTAGGTAAGTAAGTAGGTAGGTAAGTAAGTAGGTAGGTAAGTAAGTAAGTAGGTAAATAAATAGGTAAGTAAGTAGATAGGTAAGTAAATAAGTAGGTAGGTAAGTAAGTAAGTAGTAAGTATTATTATTATTATTTATTTAATTTATATGCCGCCCTATTCCGGAGAACTCAGGGCAGCTCACAACATGATAGAAATCACAATAAAATACATAAATATAAATATATAAATATAAAAACCCCGAAGTTAAAAAAAGAAAAGCCAATCATTCCACAAACATACACACAGTAAGTAGGTAAGCAAGCAAGTAAGTAAGTAAAAAGGTAAGTAGGTAGGTAGGAAGGTAAGTAAGTAAGTAATGTGACATGAATAGAGTTGGTCATTGTGACAGTAATAGCAACCATGAAATTAAAGAAAATTAGATGCCCATCTCCTTCACCAGCATAAAATACTGGAAGCTCTACTTTAGGATGGCAACAGAAAGTTCCAGGAAGGAAGAAATGTGCAAAGACCTGCTAACACTGACATGAGTAGCTTATTCCTTCTCTTGAATACAGAAGAAGAAGCCGATTAGTCTGAGAGGTGTCTGTGTCTGCATCTGTACCTCTACCTGTATTTCTACCTCTACCTCTACCTCTACCTCTAACTGCAGCTATACCTGTACCTGCTTCTGCATCTGTACCTTTATCTCTACCTGCCTCAGTACTTATACTGCATCTGCATCTGTACCTCTACCTGTATCTCTACCTCTACCTCTACCTCTACCTCTAACTGCAGCTATACCTGTACCTGCTTCTGCATCTGTACCTTTATCTCTACCTGCCTCAGTACTTGTACTGCATCTGCATCTGTACCTCTACCTGTATCTGTACCTGTACCTGTACCTCTGCCTCTACCTATGTCTGTACCTTACCTGCATCTGCACCTGAGTCTGCATCTGCATCTGTATCCCTACGTCCACCTGTATCTATACTGTACCTGCATCCGCATCTTTCTCTCTTCCTCTACCCTCCACCTGTATCTCTATCTGTACCTGCATCTGCATCTCTACCTGTATCTTTCATGTTTGTTCCTGTGTACCTTCATATCTGTGCCTGTCGGTGTGTGCATGTGAGAGAGAATGGGTGTACATTTATCTGATCACTTCGGGATTTCCTGTCTCGCTTACTTGCTCTTAGGCCCAGCAATGATTTAAAGGAGAGTATTTGTTCTCCCAGAGGAATGCCCCTGGGGATAAATTTTTGGCAGGTTTTAATGGGCTCTTAATCTGGGTCAATATTTCTTCTGACTTTTTCATCTTGCTGTTGGTGCAGGCAGGACAAATTACCATCATAATTACCATCTTCCTGCTAACAGACTGAAGAGATCTTTAAAATAAATACATGTTATGGTTCTGACACATGAAATTCTTCAAAAGAACTTCGAGGCATTGTTTATCTTAAAGAAACTTTATTTTGAGTAGTATAACATCGGCAGTGCATAATCAAAGCCAAAAACTGAATTCCCCTCCCCTTAGCACATAGTATCAAAGCACAATTCTCTCCTTCAATTAATAGTCATAAATCACATTCCCCAATTAGCTTGAAGATGGGCCTCCTGTCCAGTTCTCCAGCCTGCCAATTCCTTATCAGCTCTGGGTACAATAGCCTTGTTTCTCACGCTAGCTCTAGTGTTGTTATGTCTAGCTGAACTCTTGTTCACATCCCTCCTCCCAGCATCATCTAACTCTAAAAGCAAAAAGTAAAAGATGGTTACATTTCCCTTTGTTGTCAATGCAAAAAAACCCTGATGTTAGCAGCATTGACAATACACAAGCCAGAAAACATTTGCTGTCTTTTATTATTTTGTTGTCCACTTTCCTAGTCCTCTGGATATAAAACATTTTTTAAGAAAATAAGTTACAGAGGTAACTAAATCAAGGACATTTATACCTACAGAAATACATTTTTACCCATATATTATACTGTTTTTTTAGGGTCTTAGAAGCATTCGAGTTTTAGGCAGTGGCATGCAAAGAATGACAAATAGGGCATTTGCAACATCATTCCACAACCCATAGTCCAGGCAGCATCCCTATATATGCCAAAAAGGTGTGTGTGAGGGGGGGGGTTGTAATACAATGCAGATTGCTGATGGCAATCCAACTCTTTGTCACCCATTCCAGATATACTGCATAGGATTCATAAATACTATTGAGGAACAGATATTTATGTGTAATGGCTTTGATCCGCTGGCATTCAAACATGATTCCATTTGAGACATATGGTACAAGGCAGTCTATTGGATAAGTTGCCTCTATATTTGCTACTGATAATATATTCATAGATTCATATATATAGAATCAGAGCAGTGTGGTGGCCTAGTGCTGAAGGTGCTTGGCTCCCAGTTGGAAGGTTGAGAGGCCAGTCCTATGTAGTGGCAGATATTTCTCTCTCTGTGGATGCAAAAAATTTTTTGCTGTGAACTCTGCATGGCATCAGGGAGGTCATCTGGTCAGTAAATGCTCAACTCCATCCAGTCACCCCAACTCTGCTCCGAATTAAGGAATTACAGGTTTGTAAAAATGTAGAATCAAAACTGTTCTCTTGTAGGACATACCTATCTTTCAAATTTTATTTCAGAAACTGATCAGAGTAGATCAGATAGAATATCACCATACGGATAATATATAACATCCTTGCCATCATTTTTTTTAAACGGTTGTTGTTGATAGTTGCGAAGTCATGACCAATCCATTGTGACCCCATGCACAATGTTCCTCCAGGCCTTCCTGTCCTCTACCATCTTCTGGAGTCAATTTAAGATCATGCCTACTGCTTCAGTGACTCCATCCAGCCACCTCATTCTCTGTCGTCCCCTTCTTCTGCTGCCCTCAATCTTTCCCAGCATTAGGCTCTTCTCCAGTGAGTCCTTCCTTCTCATTAGGTGGCCAAAGTACTTGAATTTCAACTTCAGGATCTGGCCTTCTAAAGAGCAGTCAGGGTTGATCTCCTCTAGGACTGACTGGTTTGATCGCCTTGCAGTCCAACGGACTCACAGGAGTCTTTTGAGCACCATAGTTCAAAGGCCTCAACTCTTTTTTTTTTTCGCTCAGCCTTTCTTATGGTCCATCTTTCACAGCCATACATTGCACCTGGCAAAACCATGGCCTTGACTGTATGTACTTTTGCTGGCAGAATGATGTCTCTGCTTTTTAGTATGCTGTCTAGATTTGCTACAGCTTTCCTCCCCAGGAGCAAGGGTCTTTTAATTTCTTGGCTGCAGTCCTCATCTGTTGGAGCCCAGGAAGATAATTGGTTACAAATATATATTTAAAAGTTTCATATTTCTTAATTCAACAAATTTGGATTTAGAAGAATATGCGCAACTGAGGATATGTGTAACTAAGATATGATTCAGTTAAGATTTTTTTATTATTATCTTCCACATTTAGGATGACGCATTCATAATTGTTCTATTAAAATTCAGTTTCCTGTTTTCTTAACATGGCAAACGTTGTAAAGTTCAAAAAACAGATGTTTTCCCCCCAAAACATCTGTTATTCATTATATTCATATGACAATTTTGAATAATGAATTAATTGCTCTTCTGTGAGGAAATGAAAAGTAGCACACATTTAATTTGTGACTTGAGTTACTAAAAGGAATTTAAAAAAAAATCTATTAATGGAAACTGCTCTGTGGTAATGTTATTCTACTGAGTTTGCCAACTGAGTTTTATAGAAAGAAAAAAAATCAAACCATTCTAAAAATCTACCTATTTTAAAATATGTAAATTGACTTGAATGAAATAAAAACAGGGAGAATAACCCATGAGAACAATCAAATTTAAATTTATAGGAACAGACAAATCCTGAGACATGTTGAAGTTCAAGTAAGGCTTAACTGAAGAATAGAATCCAATTCATTGCTTATATCTAAGCTTATCTTGGATGATCCATTAAATACCTTGGGTGAGCAAAAAAATAATAATCTTGTGGTTGAGAATCCTTATATGGATGTATATATTGCAACTTGCACTACATACAATAGGAGGGTTCTCTTTCTAAATATAGAAGTAAGAAATTACAGATCACTGACATGGGGGTGGATACTGTTGCTGAATCACTAATATAGTTAAAACATTAATACCACTAAGGATAAAGTATTTTTATAGTTATTATCAGTTTAATTAGACAAATCATAATGCATATTATATACTTTGGGGGCTTCCAAAACTTAGCCTGAGAATGGAAAGCAACTTCTATTCTATAGGTAGTTCTCAACTTACCACGGTTCATTTACTAACCATTTGAAGTTACAATGCACTGAAAAAAGTGACTTATGGCCATTTTTTCACACTTAAGACTGTTCCAGTATCTCCCTGGTCACGTGAACAATATTCAGATGCTTGGCAACTGACTCACATTTATGACCATTGCTGTATCACAAGATCATGTGATCTACTTTTGCAAACTTCTGTCCAGTAAAATCAATGGGGATGCCAGATTCCCTTAAGAATTGTGATAAGAGAGGTTGTAAAATGAGGCAAAACTCATTTAAAATGTCTGACTTAGCAATATAAATTTTCGGCTGAATTGGGGTCATAAGGACCACCTGTACAGTGTTTTAGGTTATACCAGATCTCCATGATTTGTAGCTACCTTCTCAATACTTTGAAAGGAAAAAACCACAGATTTTCATATTTCAATATTATTTGGGAACAATCACTAACAAACTACCTATGCAATTAACGCTGCATTGTTAAACTTGTTCAACAGAATAATGGCTCTTAACCTGTGAGTTACAATCCCAAAATGGAACACCATAACTTTCAGAATGGCATTGCTGTCTGGTTTGGAAGCATCACTGCTTTAGACAGGAAGGCAGGGCGGAGTGTGGTGAGGATGGCAAAAACGATTATTGGTAGTTCACTTCCTTCTGTCCAGGACATGGCATGAAAGCGATGCTTGAGCAAGATCTGCAGGATTGTCTGGGACTGTATGACCCATTTTCCTTGTTACCTTCCGGAAGGAGGCTTCGTGGTACCCAAAGCAGAACATCTGGATTCAGTCACAGTTTCATTCCATATAACATCAACTTTATGAACTCTCAAGTTTCCTCTTTCCGCTATTTATTCAAAATGGACAGTGATTAATATATATATGTATGTGTATATGTATATGTATGTGTATGCATATATTTATATGTATAAAGCAGTGGTGGCAAACCTTTGGCATGCATGCCAGAGGTGGCACTCAGAGTCCTCTCTGTTGGCACATGTGCCACCACCACCACCAGCAGGTCCATCAGGCCGCCACTGCTGCCCAGAGCAGGAGCCCCACCCAGCACAAAGAAGGCGAAGTGGCTGACAAGCTCGAGTAGAGGTGGTAAAGCAGAGATCACCAACCATTGTCAATTGGTGGACTGGAAGAAAAGGGAGGGGAAGCATTTTACATGTGTGCATGCGCACATGGGGCCACGAGCATGCATGCACTGCAAATGGGGTGGGGCTAGTGCCTATTCACTAGCCCTGCCCCATTCTTGCATGGTGCAGCGCCTTCTATCTGTACCCTGAGGTGCTGCAGCGGCTGTTTTTGCGCCTTATAGCATGGTGGTCCATTTTTGCTCCCCCAGTTTTTGCATGCCAGAGGCAGCACTCAGAGGCACCTCCCTGCCCCCCTCCAGGGCACCACAATGCTGATGTGGCCCTGGAACTTTGCGATAAATAAGTGGGTTTTGAGTTGCAGTTTGGGAACTTGGTCATCACTGATATATAGTATGTGTGTGTTAGGAATGTGTATGGGTAGATATATACTTTCCTTTGAGAGCAGGCAACAGAATTTCATTTTTAATGTGGGCCAGTGTGCTCGTAGTAAAAAATGACAATAAAAGTTATCTTATGTTATCTAGAATGGGTTATCATGGCCTTGTTGATAAATTGAACTTCCTTTTTTCACCAGTGTGTTAATGCCTAGAAATATGAATTGAGGTGAGCTGATCTGACAATATTCAATGAACAGCAAGGAGAGTTTGACTGATTAAATAAGTGAATTTTCTAGTAGAAATTAGACACCCATCCCTTCTCTTGTTCACTTCCAATTTTCAATGTCTGTCTCAATGCTTTCATGCCGATTCAGTGACCTTGCTTAGAGAATTCTGCATCATAGTATAAACAAACTTAGAACATTGAACTTCAGGGTTAGAGGGGACTTTGAAGGTCATCTAATCCAACCCCCTTTGAAGCAGGAGACTCTATACCATTTCAGAGAGACTTGCTTCTCTTCATGCTCACTTTATTATTAGGCATTGTGCCCTTTCCTTCAATATACTTGTATAAAACAGATTTTTTTTTCTCCTGCACTTGAAATTGCAAAATCCAAACATCAAAGCCACTTGTAAGTTTAACATAGTTTAAGATGCAGTTTTTCAATTGTACAACTAAGATTTCAAAGCTTGTATAAACTCAAGGACTGTACTGATATACAGAGGATAATAAAAAGACAAGAAGCACATTAATATATTGATAGTTCTTTTACTTTTGTGTTCCTTTTCAAATATGGATTTTGTAAAACTACTGTTAACTTCTCAAAAATGAAGCAATTATTAATTGAATATTCTTATTATATTTTACAAATATCTAGTTTTATACTTTAAAAAGAAAAGAAAAATAGTAAGAGAAATTAACAAGAAATACTTTCATTAATTTAAACTGAACTACAGGTTATAAAGCTAGCTCCCGATTGCATTTTGGTTCCCTTCTGATAAAGGTTAAGAATCCCAGGTAATAGAGTTATTATAGCAATTTACCCTATACCATTTTAGAGATTATTTTTCAGTACTTTTAGAAAGATAGCCCCAAAGGTGTTTTTAGAAAAGACAGCTTTTTCAGTTCTGAAAAAGCTTCTTGGATGAAAAGCAAAACATTTGCAAGGGAAAAAAAACAGTTTATGATTGCCTTTTGAAAAAGCACCTTTGGGACAACCATGAGCTAGATCAGTGGTGGCGAACCTATGGCACGGGTGCCAGAGGTGGCACTCGTGACGCCCTCTTTACCAGCAGCCCCCCTGGAGGAGAGTCACTCCTGAATGTGGCCCATACAGAGAAGCACAGCCAAGGACATGGCAACCAGACAAGCGTAGACAAGACTCTGCCCTCATGCCCCATCGCACACAGTTGATGCTGTGGGGCGTGGGCAGAGGGTGTGGCTGCTATGGCGCTGCTGGGCTGCCTGGGCTATCTGCGGCAGGCCCTGGAGGTGGTGAGTGGCCCTTCGGGCAGGCGGGGTGGAGGTGGAGTAGGGGCGGGGCCAGTTTTTGGGCACTCAGTCTCTAAAAGGTTTGCCTTCACTGACCTAGATGACTGAGAATCTTCATAGACTTTTAGGAAGACTTGTCACCCATCAGGGAGTTGGACTAAAAGATCTCCAAGGTCCCTTCCAACTTCATTATTGTTGTTGTTGTGTTGTTGTTGTTGTTGTTATTATTATTATTATTATTATTATTATTATTATTATTATTATTATTATTATTATTACCAGTAGGGATTGAGACATTTTCATATATTTTTATTAAAAGAAATAACCTTTAACTACAGAATTGATTTAATTCTAATAACATGTAAGCTAAAGTAAGCAGACCTGAATTATACAAAATAAGGGACCTTGGAGGTATTTTGGTCCAACCCACTGCTTGATACCCTATACCATTTTAGGAAATGGCTGCCAGTCTCTTCTTAAAAGCCTCCAGTGTTGGAGCACCCACAACTTCTAAAGGTAAGCTGTTCCACTGGTTGATTGTTCTTAGAGTCAGGAAATTTCTCCTTAGTTCTAGGTCGCTTCTCTCTTTGTTCAGTTTATATTCATTGCTTCTTGTCTTGCTTCCTGGTCCTTTGGAAAATAGGTTGACTCCCCTCTTCTTTGTGGCAGCATCTCAAATATTGGAACACGGCTATCATGTCACCCCTAGTCCTTTTTTTCTATAGACTAGACATAGTCAGTTCCTGCAACCATTCTTCATATGTTTTAGCCTTCAACCCCCAAATCATCTTTGTCACTCTTCTCTGTACTCTTTTCAGAGTCTCAACATCTTTTTTTATATTGTGGTGACTGTTATGTCCTGGGCCTCTGATTGACAGAGCAGGTACAGGAAGCTGCAGAGAGACCTGGGCAGACCACATGGCTGTCTCCAGCCTATTGCGCATGCGCAAAGCGGGAAAATATGTTGCATTTATTGGCTGACGCTGTTCCCTGCAAAAGGTATAAATGGGCTCCGCACCATTTTGTGTTGGTTCTGTTGAAGCTTAAATAAAGTAGTAACTGTTATTACACCTGCCTCGTCTTAATGCCTTACCAATGCACAGAACAGAACAGTGACCAAAATTGGATGCAATATTCTAAGTGGTCTTACTAGGGCATTATAAAATGGTATCAGTTCTCACGTTCTTGATTCTATCCATCTGTTAATGCATTATGAAATGTGTTGCACAAAAATGGAACTGAACATTGACTGTTAAATATTATAAGGAAAGAGTATGATGAGAGTATCTACTCAGATTTAACTGTGTTGCTTCATTGTGATAATGGTGAGGATGAGCAAATAGTTCTGGAAGTTTATGTCAAAAACATGTTGCATACACCCAGCTGGCCAGGCAAAGCAAATAGGCACTTATATCAACCAGCAATGGATGGAAACTAAAGGAGAGAACCAACCTAGAATTAAGGAGAAATTTCCTGACAGTTAGAACAATTGATCAGTAGAACACTGATGATAAGAAGTTGTAGGTGCTCCATTACTGGAGGCTTTTAAGAAGATATGGACAGCCATTTGTCTGTGATGGTATAGGGTTTTCTACTTGAGCAGGGGGTTGGATTAGAAGATCTCCAAGGTCCCTTCAAACTGTGTTACTTTGTTAACTCATAGCAATGATATAAGAAGATGCTAGAGAGGAGTTGTGACAATGGCAAAGACATCATTTCATACTGCACAGAAGAAAGCAACAGTGAACCATTCCAGTGTTTTACCAAGAAAACCACACACATAGACAAGTTAAAGTGATTGTTGATATAGTGCTGAATGATGAAACCCTCAGGTTGGATGGCATTAGACATGCTACTGTGAAAGAACTAAGGGCTTCATGAAGTGCTATCAGAATTTATGATGTAGCTATAGTAAAGCCTTCAGGAGGTCTAGTTGCTGATGTTATGCAGTAAAAGAAAATCAGAAGCTGTACAGACAGACTTAGAATGCAGAGTGCAAAAAGCATAGACATGGGAAAGCTTATCACAGTGAAAAACTAATGGACACTTTTGAGAACCATTGAGTTGAAATGGTCTTGAAATCAGATCATAGTGCTTATAACTCAGCGAATGAAAATGAAAGAAGTAGCAGCATTGCTGCCACAGTAAGAATATAGCAAAGATAATACTTAGGTACAATTCAGCTGATGACTGAGTAATTTCAATTACAAATTGAACTTGAATTAAATTATGATACTGTAGTTATTCAAAGTTATGTCCCAATGTTATAATGCAAAAGAGGAGGTTTACACTTTTAATGGGTAAATTCAATTTGAAATGAACAGAACATGCCTGTTAAACTTGTTGCTTGCAGTTGGAAACAGGATGTCAAAGTTGGAAATAGTAAGAAGGAAAATGGACTCAGATTTTGTAGCCTAAGAAACAAAAATGAACTAGAATGACCCTTTACTGTTTCTGCCAAATCTTAAAAAATCAAAACAACATCTGTGTGAATGGACATTTCTAGATGGAGCACTCAGAAATCCATTAGACTAGGTTATTGGTGCAAGGAGATGGAAGAATTCTGTTATAAGCGCAAAGGCCTAATCTGGGGATGATTACAGGACAGATAACAAACTGCTCTCCTGCAAGTTCCCACAGAAGCTAAAGAAAGGGAAGGAACAAAGCCCAACAGTTTCCACAATATGACCTTCAGTACATAATCACCATTTTCAAGAAGAAAATCAGCAATTGATAGAGAATCAGAGATATTGTGGGATAAAACGAAATAGGCTATCAGGGCGGATATAAAAAGAGATTGCCCAAACCCAGAAGCAAAAGAAAGCCAACTGAACATCAAATTAGAAGAAATGTCTAACAAGAAAATCCAAAGCCAAAAAAGAAAAGGAACTCTGGTAGAATACAAAATAATAGAGTTGGAAGGGACTCAAGTTCAACCCCCTGCTTGAGCAGTAGACTCTATCTCATTTCAGACAAATGGTTGTCTAGTCTCTTTTTGAAAGTCTCCAGTGATGGAGCACCCACAACTTCTGAAGGCAAGCCACTCCACTAGTTAATTGTTTTCGCTGTCAGGAAATTATCCCTTAGTTCTAGGTTGCTTCTCTCCTTGGTTAGTTTCCATCCATTGTTTCTTGTCTTGCTTTTTTGTGCTTTGGAAAATAGCTTGATCCCCTTATCTCTGTAGGAGCCACTCAAATATTAGACCACTGCTATCATGTTTCCCCTACTCCTTCTTTTCATTCCTATAACCATTATTTGTATGTTCTAGCCTCCAGCCCCCTAATAATTCTTGTTGCTTTTTTCTCATTTGGCTTTGCAAAGCCTTTCTAAAACAGTGCCTTCTTTACAGCTTTTATGAGTCCAATCGTGGCAGCACCTAATCAACATTCAAGAGCTGAAATCAAGAATGGCCTTCTTCTGGATTCAAAAGGACAGCAAGAAAAAAAAAACCTGTCCCAAATCTTCAGAAAATACATCCCAGAATCAGGAATCCACCACAGAAAGATTCTGACTTGCCTCAGATTGTGCTGTGTATGTTTTGAACTGTACGTACATGCTTTTAAATATGCATGAACAGTAGCAAAAAGAGTTTTGTCTGCTGGTTGCAACCAGCAATTTAAAGACTTTAGTCTGATCTTGCAATTGTGCTTGTGTAGGAAATTATAAATAGAGAGCTGCTATGGAAACCATTCTACATATTGTTTGAGGACTACTTTGTCTCCCCCATACTTTCTCTAGGGTCTTTTTTTTTTTTTACTTTTATGTCACTGTTTTTACTATGTTTTCCAGCAGACTTCTGCCTTCAAAGAAAAAGAAACAAAAAAATGAAAACTGTTCAGAAGGTTATTTTGTGTCCCCTCATATTTCCTATTTCTATCATTTGATTTCCTTTAATTACAACTGGTTGTACAATAAAATATGCCATCTCCATACTCATGTATTTTTGTAATGATTGATGAATATTGTAGAAACAGTATTTATACAATTATTTTAGCTTCTAAAATCTTTCCCTTTTCTTCACTATATTTTCCTCTTTGATGATGATGATGATGATTTTAAGAAACTTTCTATTATAGTAATATATTGTTGCAAATTAACTTTTGTTGGATAAAATAAATTGAATTCACAATCAGGCTAAAAGGGAAAATTATGTACCATTTTATTTGTCCATGCTATAATAATAATAAACTTTATTACAGTCGTAGACCAGCAATAACCATAACTTTTTACACTATATTAAATAATAATAATAATAAAAATAGTACAAACATTAATAGTAAATAATAACACCCCTGTTAAGAAAATACATGTTCTCAAAATGTTAGGGTCACTCCCTAATTTACGTGAATGGATAGCCGATTAATATCTGAGTAAATATAATGTTCCAAACATTATTAGAGATATCTCCCAAAAATTGGCACAAGTTGATGACTATAAGTCTGTAACCAATTTTTTTCTTGTGGACATTGCCGCAACACAGTATTTTGCCACTGCATGCGTGATAGAAGGGTTTGAGTCTTGGAGGAGAAAGCCTACATAAAAATTGTCTGCCCTCCCTGGCAATCTCTCTAATAAAGGGAGAATATACGCTGTCCTATAAACTTGGTATAACTCACAGTACAATAAAACATGTGAGATATCTTCAACTTCTCCTTTACCACATATACATCCCCGTTCTGCTATTGGTGTTCTCTTATACCTGCCCTGTAGGAGTGCTGAGGGAAGGATGTTAAATCTGGCTCTGAAAAAAGCTATTCTTTGTTTGGGGAAGGTCAGATTATTCAAATATCTTGCCGCTTCCCACACACCCTGTTTGATTCTATCCCTACTGTGGCTAGGCAACCTATTTAGTTCTTCTTGGAACTCCATGTCCTTTATTCTATTGGATATTACTTGCTTTGCTTGGTCAAAGCCTAGGGACATTAAGAACATTGAAGAGAGCCCATAAGAGCCCAGTTTATGATCTATCGCCTGCTTCCAGGGGGAAGGAAAGTTGTCAGTCAGCACTAACGGGGACAATCCCTCTGGAAATAAATACATTTTAAGCCAGTGAATGATCATCATCTTCCAGGCTCTTACCTGGATTTGGGGCATGCCTGTCTCAATTCTTAATTGGGCATTTGGGGTTCCTTTGGGTGCAGCTAAGATGGCTCACAGGAATTTGGTTTGTATGGTTTCCAGCAAGTTTTTCTTTGCAAGGGTTGTCTATGGAGATTCTCAGATGTCCAGATCATGGCTGTCCCAAAGGTACTTTTTCAAGAGGCAAATGGACTTTCTTGTTTTTCTTTGAAGACGTTTCGCTTCTCATCCAAGAAGAGACCTGAAGTGGCTTCTTCGATGAAAAGTGAAAGGTTCTTGAAGAAAAACAAGAATGTCCAGTTGCCTCTTGAAAAGGCACCTTTGGCACTACCACTTTATGTGTAGAATAAAGTTAGCAAAGAAAGTGCTATCATGAAATCTTTTGGCATCATTTTGGACTAGGGATAGACCCCAGTTCTTTTTCCCAACTGCTATACTGCATAGTATGACTTCCTTTTTAAAGAAGGTTTTAACATGACCACTTCCTAAATAGCATTACTGTTTTGAAATAGCTGGTCTCAGTAACTTGTTGACTGCCATCCATATGAGGGATCCATCCTGTCTTATTATATTAGCCATCATTATATTTTGTCTATATTTTATATCATTTGACAGACTTCTGGTTTTGGGTTGCAGTGGCTGCAGGTACACAAAGAGGCCTCTCTCTTCTTTATCTGCCTTTCCTCTGCCGGCAGACCCTTAATTGGGTCGAAAGTCACCCTGGAGGGTAACTACCGATGAGGAGGACTCTCGTTGATTGCGGGGGGAGGAGGCAGCTCCCTCTGCGGTCCGAGGCAGCTCCTCAGGGCTGACAGAGAAAAGATTGGCCAGTAACATGGCCGATCATTTAGCTGCTCCAGCCGAAAATCAAAAGAACATCTAAGCCAGTGGTTCTCAACCTGTGGGTCGGGACCCCATTTGGGGTCGAACGACCATTTCATGGGGGTCACCAAACAACGCAGTCTGCCATTTTTTCCCCTTTTCTTTAGCTGTGCTACTCCCTCTTATTCTATTGGCTTTTGAAAACCAATAGAATAGAGTCTAATTCTATTGGCTTTCAAAAGCCAATAGGAATTGTCCAGGCTGTCTCGGCTCTGCTGAGCCCACCAAAAGTCCCAGTCTGCAAACGGTGCTGCAAGTTGTCTGCAGCGAAGGCGAGCAGTGTAGAAGTTTCCACCCCTCCCTGCTGAGCAACTACTAAAAATGTAAGTAAAAGAGGGCCAGGGATGGGAATTGGGAGGCTGGGGGGGTGCAGGGAGGGTTGCTGGCATGCATGGGGCCTGGAGGGTGCTTTACCTCCCTTGGGCTGGGCCAGCTGGTGGCCCAGTCGGTGGTCGCCCTGCGCCGTCGCTGCCCCTTGCCAGCTATGCCTCGGCCGGCGCAGGGGGCGGCACCATACATGTGCGGTGCTCCCGGGCAGGAAAATAGTCCTCGACTTACGATCGGTTGGGTAGTCCTCGACTTACGACCGGTTGGGTAGTCCTTGACTTACAACCGGTTGGGGGTCGCGACATTAAAAAGGTTGAGAACCACTGAGCTAAGCATTAAGAAACCATCGTGGATGATCCTGGTGAGACTTTTCCCTCTCTCTTTTTGCCTAACTACTTTCCTGTTAAAAGCCTTTTGGAATTACTTCCCTGCTTTGAAAGAGCTGCCTTTGTTTATCTGGGGAAAAGAGCTTTCCATAACAAAGGCAAAAAAATTTATTGACTATTTTTATTTTTGGTTACTTGGGGGCCCTGGAAAAATCCTTATCATAAAACTTTATTATTATATCTTCTAAGCTGGAGAATATTGTTTTGCTATGTCTTGGACTTATTTTTTAAAAGGGATAAATCTTTATTGTTTGAAAAAAAAAAAAACACCAACAACTCTATGAGAAGCCAGAAAAGAGATTTCATAGCTTTTTGACTTTGCTAATCTCATTCTTGGTGTCTGGAAGAGACTTTCATAGTTTATTGAGGATATCTTGTGGAGAAATTTAAAACTGCAACCATCTCCTGTTTCTTTGGTCCAACAGCTGTTATTGGTGGGGGTGGATACTGACTAAATGTTTTGGAATATATTTTGCATCCACTAAAAGATAACAGGATTGGATTTAGTTATTACTGAAATGGAAAAACCATATTTACAACTCAACTGTAAACGCATACTGTAAAAAATTAATGAAGCTACTGAGGAAATATGTTCCCAAATAAGAGAGAGAACTGCTGGAATAATAAACAGAAATTCTACTGTGAACTTACAAACTGACCTGCAGACTCTATTTGATCATTCTACAGACCAAAAAGCAATAGAAGAGGAATTAATTTACATACAACCTATGGAGACTTTGGATGACCAGAAAATAATTGTAACTAAACTATCTACAATTGCAAAACTAACAGAAATGGACTTGAAATTAAAACTGTTGGAGAATTATGACAACTTTGATAATCATCTACTAATTATAAAATTGGACATGATCAAGTGTTTTATCCAGCAGACAGGAGCCAGGTGTCAAAAACAGAGGATGGGAGGTCTTTTACTGACCCAAATGACATTGCAAGCAATAATATTTGCTGAAATAGAGGCTTTGTTATGGAAACCTTCTTGGCATAAAAATAAAGCCATAATAAGACTAAAAAGAGAAATTTAAAATTATATGTAATGGATTAAAAAGGTTTTGAGAAATATGGATTGATTTAAGGACTAAGATTTAGAGCTGAAAATTTGTGATTATTAGAATAATAATACAGAGTAAGAATGTACTTTTTGGAGATAATACATTTATCTAAGATTAAATTGGACTATGGTAGCTGTAAATTAATAAAGTTTAAAACAGGATTAGGATTTATAGATATGTAATGTAGAAATGGATTACGTTAAGTAGGTTATATTATTTGAGGGAAATAGAGAGGGAACATTTAATGTATTTACTTGAGCTATTATATGATTTTGTTTTTGGATGATTGATCACCTAACCACCACGGTGTGTCTTGAGCATTCTGTTGTAAAAGTTAAAAAACCAATAAAATTTGTTATATATATTTTATATCATTTAAATAGTGAAGTGATATATTACTGACCTTTTCTTTGCAGTAGGAAACTATCAGCAGCCTGCAGCTGCTTCCCACTATAGATGCCACCTTGCTTTAGTTGAGTAGCGGGGGGTGATTTTCACATCTTGGCCAACCCTCTGTCTTGATATATAATTCCCCAGCATGGTTCCTAGTTGCTCATCCCTTCCAGGAAAATCCTGCTACCTCAATGAAACAACATAACAGTCCTTTGTAGCATGTCTAGGCTATCTGAGGAGCTGTCATGCCCCAGTGGGATTGGCCTACTCCATTCATGCTGGCAGAAGAGGCCTACTGTTAACCCCATCACTCAAGGAATTGCAGCTGGTGGAATCCAGGAGAAGACCTTTTTGGTCATCCCCCTGCTCTTTTTGAACATCCAGGAGGTGTGATTTGCCCCCTCTCCTTTAGCCTTCAGGAAGTCTTAAAACCTGGCTATACCTTGAAGGAGAAGCTGTTGACTGGAGGTGGCTAATGAGGTAACTGAGAAGTTACCCATTGTGTTTTAGTTTGTTTTAATATTTTGTAATTAAATAATAAAAATAAAAAATAAATATGACTTGGAGTAGGGAGTAGATTGTCCAATTTATATTCTGGGATATTGTATTGTGTTGTGTTGTATTGTATTGTATTGTATTGCTATGCTTACCTCCTAATTTTGACTTTATTTTATTTATTTATTTATTTATTGCTATGATTATGTCCATCAATGGGAGTGGAAATATTTGAAGCAGATGGCTTCTCACTAAACAGATATTATCCACTTCATTAGAGTAGTCCATCCAGAAACCACCTTCATGGATCATTATCTTGTAACGAAAATGATCTCCTGCATCCCAATGAAGCTGTGATGTTTTTGCTATACTATATATAATGAAGTGACAGACAAAGGATTCAACTAAACATGATTCCCCAAAGAGGCAGCACTTCTAATATTTCACAGAGAAACCCAAATGGAGATTTACAGCCAGAAGAATGTCAATGTGAGTTTTATCCTCACACCGATAAAGTGTTCTTTAAGGTACTGAAGAAGAGCAGAGGAAAGTATAAGAAGAGTTAATGCTAATGGACTCAAACAGAAAAGATCCTCAGATGTAGGTGTAGCAAAAGGTAGAAGAATTGTTTGATGCTGAAAAGGTATGTATGAAATTGCTATGTGGTATATCAGAACGATAAACCAAAGATATTTCTTAAAACATTACATTGCAGTCATCCTTTGCATACTAGGCAAATGATATTTTCCACCAAATTTTATTGCTGGAATTCCTTTTTCTGTAAATGAGCAGAATAACAAGCAGCTATAAGAAATGGTATCCAGAATGATGGTGATGAGGTCAAAGCAAGCAACAACAGGTTTATCAATCCTGATTATTTTATTAAAGACTTATTTTTATTTACAATGTGGAGGAAAAATGAAAACAAATACTTTGGTTGATTGTAATCTTTTTAAATATTTGATATTTTAATCTTTTTTTTAAAATGACTTTCTGTTGCTTGGGTGAAGATAATCATCAATTGTACTCATTTTTAATGGTCTTTGAAAAGTAGCAGATAATGAGAAATGGTGACACAATTGCTCTCTAGTAATATATCCAATATAAAAGAGTGATTTTTCCCCCCCTGGTCTTTTGGGAGAACAATAAGGTGAAAGAAGGAACCATGCAGCAAATGAGTGTTGCAAAAGTAACCATAGAAACTGATGAGGCAATTTTATATATAATACAGAGCAATATAATCATCAAATTACTTCTCTCAATCAGAAAGTTTCTTTTTTCTTTTTTTCCAAAAAATGTACAAATTGAAGGTTCTCCTTAAAAAAAAGTGGATTTCACTGATTAAACCTTTTGGGAAATTTTTCGGTCTTTGGATGCACTTTTTCACAGCTTGGGTTTACAACTAGATATTCTACCTTTAATGGTTGCTATAGGAACCTGACTTTTTTTTTCTTCCCTTGATACCGCTGGAACAAGATGGAATATAACAAAGGAAAAGGTGAAAGACTGGACAAGAGATGACTTTAGAGAATGCTTAGTTCAGGCAGCAGTTCAGATGACCTTGCTAAATTTAGCTTCCCAAGAGAAGAGTCTGTGAGAATATTGGTGAAGGATGAATGCTGATAAGAAGCAATTCATTTTACTAACATCTTGACTGGAAGCAGAATTTGGATGATAACTGTTGGCTTTCACATTTTTCCATTTGCTTTACTCATTTATTGTGATAGTTCATGGAACACAGAAGAGAAATCAAGGAAAGGAAAAAAGAAACACAAGTTTCCTTAAATTTTTAGCAATGTTGGCTTCTTCTTGATTCCATTGCTTGATTTAATATAGACTGTAAGATTGTCGTGAAAAAAATCTGTTGTTCCATATTTTATTTGCCATGGATTAAACAGCATCCCTGACAGTTGATAATAACATTTTGAGTTCAAGCCAAGGCTGTAGACAGCAGACCAGTTCAGGTCAACTTAATCTCCATGATTTCCATGGCAACCATGGGACTATCCAGGTGATCATCTTAAATTCATTTAGTATTTGCCTCATTAGAAGGGAGGGGTAGATCTGACTGTAGAAAAGGTGATAATAACCCCAGTGTGTGGTGCTCAAAGCTTCTGTTTTTGTGATTGGATTTTTGAATCCCAGATCTGGTAAGTCCAGTTTTATGGTATTTACTGAAGTTAGCACATTTTGTCTCTTTGGGGATTTCATGAGGAAAACAGAGGTGAAACAATTATATGAGAGTGAATGTGCATGCTTATTAGGAAGATGGTAACCATTACATGAACCTGGATCTGGACTGCTGTTCAGTAAAGAATGTGTCCAATCTAACCTAGATTTTGTAAACCACTTGAATCACCAAACACAATTCATTCTGCATTAACAGAGGGATAGAATCAAAATCAAGTGAAGTGTTAGTACCACTTTATAATGCCTTGGCAAGGTCATACTTGGAATATTGCATCCAGGGACTGGAGGCTAAAATATATGGGTATTTATAGTCTAATGAAAAGAAGGATTGGGGTGACGTGATAGCAGTCTTCCAATATCTAAGGAGCTGCCACAAAGAAGAGGGAGTCAAGCTATTCTTCAAAGCACCTGAAGGCAGGACAAGAAACAATGGATGAAAACTAATCAAGGGAGAACCAACCTAGAAATAAGGAGGAATTTTCCGACAGAACAGTTTATCAGTGGAATGGCTTTCCTTCAAAAGTCGTGGGTGTTCCATTAACTGGAGGTTTCTAAAAGATTATGAGATTGGACAACCATTTGTCTGAAGTGATATACAGTCTCCTGCGTGAGTAGGGGTTTAGACTAGAAGATCTCCTTCCAACTCTGTTATTCACATGACTAACTTGTTCATATAAGATCTTCTGCAGTGAACAGCAGCATGTAAGAGTCTCTTGGGAAAGGAGAAACTGTTACAGCATATAGGATAAATTGATAAAAATTGATGCAAGCTCAGAAAAGTAGCTCTCCTTTTTTTGTTATGTGTGTATGTAAATCACTTAGTTAAAAATTCTAACCATAATCCAAGTTATCTCTTGTCCCAGTGTATGGCTATTAACTGAATACTGCCATGCTGAGGAACTAACAAGTAAAAAATTGAAGAGACACTCTCAATATAAGTGAAAAAATGAATGACCTTCCATTTGACCAAGAAAAGGGATTGAAACATTTACTTTCAGTCCTCTATTTACACAAATTTATAGCCCACATTCAAAATATCAGCAGCATAACCACTAGGTCTGCCAGCTGCAATAGGAACACTTTGGCTCCTGCTGTTATTAATCTATTTAATACTAAAGTGCTAAGACTTCTGTTGTTTGGCACTCAGCTTTATGCCCACTTGAATGCATTGCACTTTGAAAACATTCCATCAAAATTTATGAGAATCTAACTACAAGTTCCCTGTACTACCTCACATGTCCTACTTCATTTGTCTATTTGTAGCAGCTTGCATGAAAAACTGTCAACAGGCATTCTGGCTGATATGCAACCTTTGGGGTTAATCACTAGCTCCTCTTACTTTTCATGGATAAGTTAATTTCTTCTGGCTGGGGGTGGTCCAAAGACCCCTTGCTTTGTGATTTCTCTGTTCTGCATCTAATCTCATTTGGCTCTAAGATAGCTGTGCAAGAAATTAAACCAAGTATCCTAGTTGACCTGGATAACTATTTTCCCAGTTTCATGGAAAAATAGTGATTCTATAACCTAAACCAAAACAAAGGAGATCTGAAACAAAGTTACTTTATTTAAATACCCTAGACCAGTGATTACGAGGTATCCAGACAAACTGACTGAGACCACCAACAGTAAATAATAAGAGTTTGAATAAGCAATAAAAAGGGGGCATCAACATTAGAAATAATTGCCTTATGTAGACAAAAAAAGTTCTTAACTCTTTATCAGCAATAAGGTGTCAGCTGGGTTGTGGTCTTGTCATCAACCCTGATCAAGGGATACACATTTAAGATCAAGAAATAGACATTTTAAAAAATATTATTGTAAGATTACCTTTTTTATGTATGCTTGTCAAAATGCAACTCCAAATCTTGTTATCTGCCTTCTATTTCATTCCTTAGGATCACTTTAAACTAATTAGAGGCATGGTGGCTCACTGCATTAAAGATGCTAGAGCACAGCTGTCAAACTCACTGTGCCATGTGATGTGTCGCGGCATAGCACAACTTTTTTTGCATTGCAGAGCTGGGGAGGGCGTGGCCTCCATAGGATGGAACTGGCCCAGCAGGCCGGCAGTTTGACGCCCCTGTGCTGAAGATTACCACTAATCTGGTAATTTGAATCTTCACATCACATAATAGAGTGAGCTTCCATCATGACTTAGCTTTTGCCCACCTAGCAGTTTAAAAGCATGCTGCATGTGAGTAGATAAATAGGTACTACAATGGCAGCATTTCATGACCCTATAAACCCATCTCTATAGAGATTCTCAGTCATCCAGGTCATGGTTGTCCCAAAGGTGCTTTTTCAAGAGGCAACTGGACTTCCTTATTTCTCTTTGAAGACTTTTTGCTTCTCATCCAAGAAGCTTCTTCAGCTCTGACTGGATGATGAGGAATGAAAGGATTTATATTCCTTGCAGCCAGCTGGTCATTTGCATTCTTTTAGAGCAGGGGTTCTCAACCTTGGCAACTTCAAGACTTGTGGACTTCAACTCCCAGAATTCCTCAGCCAGCAGCTGGTTGAGGAATTCTGGGAGTTGAAGTCCACAAGTCTTGAAGTTGCCAAGGTTGAGAACCCCTGTTTAAGAGAATTGTTGACAATACGAATCATCTATCTCCAGTCTACAACACAGTCCTTTCAGCAGTTCCAAGAAGGCTCCACACCATTTGCACCACTCAGGTGACCTTGATAAACAGGTAAACCTCCAAGTGGCCTCAACAACTCTTTAAAAGAAGGCAAATAACCAGCTCTCTGCAAAGAGTATCAATCCTCCCATTCCCCACAATCCAGTCAGAGCTAAAGAAGCTTCTTGGATGAGAAGCGAAATGTCTTCAAAGAAAAACAAGAAAGTCCAGTTAGCTCTTGAAAAAGTACCTTTGAGACAGTCAGACCCCTCCTGGTACTGGACCTGCTTGGATGTGACACCCAACTGTGAGGTGACATCGATGGTGAGAAAAAGCCCTGGATGACACCAACGGATGCCACTTGTTTCTTGTGAGTGTGGAGCTAGTCCTCCCCCTGTGGTGCTCTCTGAACAGTGTGTGAGCATGAACAGTATAGACTGACAATCATTGGCAACCAAACAACTACTTCGTTCTAGCACTGTAGTCTCCTTGCTAAATGTAACATCACCACATGCTACATAAATAGACTTTAAACATAATTACAGTATCAAAGGGCATCCTAAATATCAACAACTTTCTTAGTTTCTGTGCAATTTCCTGCTAAACAGGAAACATGATTTAAACACTACAAAAACTCAGCTAATAAATCCTACTTTTAAAGAATTTTAACTTTGAAATCTGCAGTGGATGCGCAGAACAATAGATCCAAAATACCCCCTCCCATTTCAAGGGTCTCTTTTATAGCTTTTGGAGACCCCTTAAGGATTTTGTTTCTAATAATATCATCTGTGCCACAGCAAGAAGAGCACTCACAGTAGTGGAGCTTAATGCCTTATCCTTAGGTGGGAATGGAAAGAAAATTTAATAATGTGGAGCATTTTGGTGTTTGTTCAGATGCTGTTATTGAGTCAGTAGCACATATTTTATTTTGCTGCCCCCTTTATTAAGTCATATCTCTGTTTCTCATCCAGTTGCATAATTTGATCAGAAATGGAAGCCCTTCAGCTTCCTACTTCCCATATTTTTTGGCAAACAGTTTGACAATTACTATTACCATTAGGGAGATTTGGGTGAGAAATATCTAATTACTTTTTATAGCTTTTCTCATAAATTGATTTTGTTTTCCTCCTCCTCCAACTACTACTACTACTACTACTACTACTACTACTACTACTACTACTACTACTACTACTACTACTACTACTACTCTAACCAGGAATCAGGAATCAGGAGAGGAAGGGGAGAGAAGATTAACCAGAGTTTGTATCTTAGTAGTTGTTAGCCACCTTGAAGAGTGATATACAAAGACACAACAGTCAGTAAATCCCTTACTATAGCCTAGCGCCACTGTGTGCTTAGCAAATCATCAGGTGCTAAAATGCCAGTGCTATTGGATTGGAACCTTGAACAAGCATAATAAAAAGACTAAAATATCAAGCAGTAGAAATAAATAAATAGACTAACATAGTAAAACTGTAGCCAAAAGAAGACACGTAAATTCAAAGCATAATAGAAATCATGGCTGAAGAAAAACAAAAACAAATTTTGAAGACATCCAGGCAATTAGGTTGAAGCAAAGGTCAAAACTGAGGGGGGTGGAAGGGACAGAAATTGATTGAGGTAAAAAAGCAGCCAGAAATTTTCCGTATCACAAAAAATACCTTTATGGGAAGGAAAGCAGGAACGAAAGAAGAGGCTTTTTTATACAGACTGATCAACCTTAATAATTAGAGTCTACCTAAGATCAGAAAATCCTTTATTTAGAAATAAAATTTGTCCTTCCAAAGCTCATCATACAGGAAACTTCTTCACACTGGTAAAAGCAAAAAAACTTCAGGAACAGGCAATTAAAAAAAAAAACAACGTTTCAACCTCAGCAAATATAGTAAAGTACAAAATAAAGATGGGGAAAAATATCTGATGGAATAAAAAAAACAGGGAAGAGTTTGCTTTGAAATTCTTTTTATTGTTACCACAAAAATAAGAGCACTTTCCTTCCTCTCTTACTCTCATTAATGTCATCAGTTCTATTGTCACATAGAAGTCCTTCAATCCAAGTAAATACTCAGTTTCTTCAGAAAAAGCTCAGCATTTGACTCAAGGCAGGGATGACGTGGAAAGAGAGAAGACAGCTTCTCCCATTTTACCAGGATAACAGAATTGGAAGAGACCTTGCAGGTCTTCTAGTTCAACCCCCTACTCAAGAGGAGACCCTATACCATTCCAGACAAGTGACTGTCTAGTATCTTCTTAAAAACCTCCAGTGATGGAGCACCTATAACTTCTGAAGGCAAACCATTTCACTGGTTAATTGTTCTCACTGTTAGGAAATTTCTCCTTAGTTCTAGATTGCTTCTCTCCTTGGTTAGTTTCCATCCGTTGCTTCTTGCCTTCTGGTGTTTTGGAAAATAGGTTGACCCCCCCTTCTTTCTGGCAGCCCCTCAAATATTGGAACACTGCTATAATAATAATAATAATAATAATAATAATAATAATAATAATAATAATAATAATAATAATAATAATAATAATAATAATAATAAAGTTGGAAGGGACCTTGGAGGTCATCTAGTCTACCCCCCTGCTCAGGCAGGAAACCCTATACCATTTTGAACAAATGGCTGTGCAGTCTCTTCTTAAAAACCTCCAGGGTTGGAGCATTCACCGTTTCTGGAGGCAGGTTGTTCCACTGGTTAATTGTTCTAACTGTCAGGAAGTTTCTCCTTCGTTCTAGGTTGCTTCTCTCTTTGGTTAGTTTCCACCCATTGCTTCTTGTCCTGCCTTCAGGCGCTTTTGAAAATAGTTTGACACCCTCTTCTTTGTGGCAGCCCCTGAGATATTGGAACACTGCTATCATGTCCCCCCTTCTCTTCATTAAACTAGACATATCCAATTCCAGCAACCGTTCCTTATATGCTTTAGCCTCCAGTCCCCTAATCATCTTTGTTGCTCTTCTCTGTACTCTTTCTAGAGTCTCAACATATTTTTTACATCGCGGTGACCAAAACTGGATGCAGTATTCCAAGTGTGGCCTTACCAAGACATTGTAAAGTGGTATTAACACTTCACGTGATCTTGATTCTATCCCTCTGTTAATGCAGCCTAGCACTGTATTTGCCTTTTTGGCAGCTGCAGCACACTGCTGGTTCATATTTAGGTGATTGTCTACTAGGACTCCAAGGTCCCTCTCACAGTTACTACTATTGAGCAAGATACCCCCTATACTATACCTGTGCATTTGTTTTTTCTTTCCTAAATGTAGAACCTTGCATTTTCACTAGAAATGTTTTATAGAATTTTTATCTCCTATAATAAAATCTATCCAATCTAAAAGAGGGATAAATACCTTTGGATTCCACCATGAAGCTTATTACTTTTAAGATTTTGTCCCTGGAATTAGGTGGAAAAATCATTAATTTCAATTTTCTCCCCATCCAGCAAATTTAAATAGATACATTAAACTTCTGATAGCCTTAATATATTTGTCTGAAGGGAAGGAGAAGGAAAAAAAAACCCTCTTAAGATCCTTTTTGGTTTTTTAATATATACAAGTGTTTGAAACATAAAATTTCTGGCAAAGAGTCTTTGACTGCTGGTTTCAAAGGAAAGGTGCAATGGTAAAATTCTTTTTTTTTTCCAAGAAAAAAAAAAGATCTTGAAAAAAGAGATGAGGGGGAAGAATAATACTTTTACCTGAGAAAGTAAGACTGAAGGTTTTTTTAAAATCATAACCAGTTATTTTATTTGCAATGTGCTGTACTGTGACACAATATATAGAAGCCAGAAATGCCTCTGAAACAGTGTGCATCATTTTATCTAAAATGAAGGAAAAATGAGTCACAGCTTCAGACGACAGATGTGTTTCATTTGCAGAAAGAGTTCATAGGAAATGCCATGGAAACAACACCATGTGCGTTTTGCCTTTTTTGCCACTTGTTGGTCCCTCTTATTATCTTTTTTTTATGATTCCCCCCTCTTCCTGCTATCCCCCACCCACAAAAAACATTAAGGAGCTCTGCTCTCCTAATATAAAAGTTTGACTTGGAAACTCAGAAAGTAATTTGGGTGAAGTATTAAAGCGCTTTGATGAACAGCGTACTGGATTTAAATCAAAGAAAGTAGGTTTAGTTCCCTATAGAGCTGTGATACTTTCAGAGAGACCTCGGGTCAATTACCGCCTCTTGATCTTCTGTACTTCACATAGCCGGTTTTCAGCAATTGTAAAATTCATTCATATGTAATGCATCAAAACTGTTGTCTTGCGGACTGCAGAATTTTGCCAGTCAGATTACTGTGCATAATGGTTAATCCTTATACTAATGAAATGGGCAAGCTCTGTCCCCTAAAAACATTTCAGTAAAATTCATTGCCACAAGATTTATTTTTGGTAGAATCTTTTTTTGTTTCCTGCCTGAGCAGGGGGTTGGATTCAATGACCTCCAAGGTCCCTTCCAACATTATTATTATTATTATTATTATTATTATTATTATTATTATTATTATTATTATTATTATTATTATTATTATTATTATTATTATTACTATTAAAAGAGCCAACATAAACCTTCTGTAGGAAATGACCAGGCTGAGCCCCTTCATGTTAACAAGAGATCTACGTCCAGCCCACTTTGAATTCCATTGACTTTTATCTACCACCAATTTGCTTGGAGCATTAGTAGTTCAGATTCTTGTAGAGAGAGAGAGCTTAAGCTTGCAATAAATGTTTATACCCATTTGAACTGACTGGATCTTCTGATTTCCCTGGAGTTGTTCCTCCTCCTCCTCCACCTCCTCTTTTATCACTTTGAATGTCAAGGGAATAACATAAACCTTAATCACCTTAAATGGATTTTTTCACACAATCATTGGATTTCTTTGGCTCTCTGAAGCTGCAGAATTTTTTTTTTTAAATGCAGCTTCTTCTTGCAAAAAGATTGCCAACCCATGCAATAAATGACCAGCTACATATTCTATGCTGGGAATAACTTGGGAAAATTTGTAAGAGAAGTATAAAGGCCCCTCATTTAGTACATTTGCTTCTCGATTTGTTTGGTGTGAAATAATACTAAGGCTAATATTGATTATAATTTGCATGCCACCAAATATTTTCACCAGAATCTTTAAAAAAATGTATTATAACAACTCATTTAACCAGATATAGTTACATCCAGTTTCATCTCTCTCTCTCTCTCTCTCTCTCTCTCTCTCTCTCTCTCTCTCTCTCTCTCTCTCTCTCTCTCTCTCTCTCTCTCTCTCTCTCTCTCTCTCTCCCTTATATTTGTATTTTTGTATTGTGACTATTTAATATTATCTCTTGATTTCAAGGATTTCTGTGAGATACATCAAAAAGGGGAAAAAAACATTTCGACAGCATTAATTCCATATATTGCCTTCTGCTATGCTGCTCTTTTTTTCTTTTCGCTCTAGATTCCTGCTGTTTTGTTTTGTTTTGTTTTTTTTTTCCTTTTGAGAAATGCAATAATGAATGACCAGATTTTAAAAGTCTAAAGGGACCTGAACCTGGAAGAAACTCAATATTTTGGACAGAGTGCAAACGTTTCCAATAGCTCTGTGAAATATTTTTCCTATTATTTATTTATAGTGGTACTGAAAAACTTTATGTATGATCAATAGTTACATGTTGCCTGCTTGCTTGCTTTTCTACTTATGACCAGAGATTTGTTTTTAATTTCTTCCCAGCATTTTCCTGCAAGTGCAAGGTCTGCTGTTTTTTTTTTTTCAGCTCAACCAAGTATTTATTCATTTGTTGTGACAGGAATTGACCAACTGTCTTGTCACCCAAACCTGACATTTTGGGCTGATAGAGAGTGACTGGCCCAAAATAATCCACCAGCTTTCAAGCCTAAAGCGGGACTAGAACTGAAAGTCTTCTTTCTAACCTGGTACCTTAATCAGTAGATCAAACTGGCTCTCCACTGATGACCAGAGAACTCATTCTTAATATAATTATCACATTTTTATCCCATTCAAATATAAGTAAATTCATAAATTAAGGTAATTACATTTCCTCAGTTTCTGACTTTATATTATATTTCAAGTGCCAAGTATACATATATTTGCTCTGGATAATGATTTTTAAATGGCTTTAGACTTTTAGATTGATTGTCATAATGCCCCAGAATTTCCAGGGTCTCCAACAATCAAGTTGTCTTCAAGCTACAACTCACCTGACCTTTTTTTGGACATTCAACACCTTCCAAAGCTATTGTTTTTCTTTCTGACAGGTTCAACTGCAGTAAATCGACATATAAAACAAGTTATAAAGTCACAGGCAAAAAGACAATATACAATAATGGTATATTTCATGCTGTGGCAGTCTACCACACTAGTCCTCATGAATTAAATGATTCACTGAACCTAGAAACATTTTATATATATATATATATATATATATATATATATATATATATATATATATATATATATATATATATATATATATATATATATATATATATATATATATATATATATATATATATATATATATATATATATATATGGAGGAACATATCGGTCAGACAAACTTTCAAAATACTTTCAAAACACTGGCTAAAGAGTGACACCTGCGACATACAAATTATATAAAACTTCTGAGTTTTATAATCCTATACACAAAATGCACTCTCTTTATGTGTTGTAAACATTTTGATCAATAGTAAATATAAGTGGCTTTTATTTTTTTTTAGCATGCATTTAAGAATTATCCAAGGGCCAACACAAGCTTTAAAAAAAGCAAAGCAAGCATTTGAATCAAGAAAAATCATGCTTTCTGATGGATAATCTTTTCTGTAGGAATTTAGCAGGATTAAAAAGAAGATCTTTTTATGTTTACCTGCTATGTATGTTTCCAACAGTCTCTTCTGGCCATTTCTCTATAATGTAATTAGTAATATGAACTGACAAATACTAAGGATTTTTTTCTTGATGTTTTAATGCTTTAAAAAATATGAACTATCTTGAAACTGTTAAGAAGCATATCTATATTTATATATCTTCAGCCATACATATAAGCATGCATTCAGTCTTAACTGAGATTTTTTTTTCAATGATGCATTTATCATAAGTAGAGCCTTATTACACTGATTCAAAAAGTAATAATGTTTTCTCATTGCTCTAGTACTTTAAGTCTAGCTTGTTATCTTTAGAGGGATTTCAGTTTTGGGGGAACAAGTTAGGGACTATAGGCTCAATTGAAGTGGTGGTGCAGTGGTTAGAATGCAGTACTGCAGGCTACTTCTGCCGACCGCCAGCTGCCAGCAGTTCGGCAGTTCAAGTCTCACTGGCTCAAGGTTGACCTAGGATTATTGTGTAAGACAAGATGCCATACAAGTTCTTTAAATAAATGAATACATAAATAGCTACACTGAAGTTCTGACTATCGCTATATTTTCTGAGATATTCATCACTACATAGTGGTCATAATTTCTATCTTCAAAATTCTTGACCAATTCCTTTCATTCCAACCACAATGTGTAAATTAATATACTTCTTCCAAAGTTCTGTATCATGGCGACCACAATTGGACAGAGTATGCCAAGTGTAGCCTCACTAATCTAGTATAGAGTAGTATGCTCACTTCTCACTTCTTGTGTTCTTGGAACTGAACCCAGGTGGTGCAGTGTTTAGAATGCTGTATTGTAGGCAAACTCTGCCCACATCCTGGAATTACATCCTGGAATTAGATCCTGATGGGGCTCAAGGTTTGATTCATCCTTCCAGCCTTCTGAGGTCAGTTCTAATAATTCAGCATAATATTTTAATTGCATGTCCACGTATCTAACTTTAAACAATTCCATAATTGGTTTTTTTAGAGTGTTGGTTACATTGAAACCATGCTCAAAGTCACAACAAAAAACTTTCTTCCCATATCCATCAACTTGGCCAGATCCTGACTTTTTTTTGTTATTTTTATTTTGTATTTTGACATGAAAGCGAAACTATATACAGATATGGTTCAGCTTAATTTGCCTTAGATTTTTCTCATCAGCTACAAAATTAATTGTACTGATTGTAAGAATATTTCCATGCACACGTGCACACACACACACACACACACACACACACACACAAATACTATGTAGACACAATCAGTTACAAATCAGAAGTCACACTGTGCTGTTGCTGCAAAACCTAAAGCAGTCCACCCTTGGATTAAATTCTCCAAGACCTGCTTTCCAAATGGACACAGAGGATTTTAGGAAAGTATTTATGGAATTAGTAACCATTTAATTATTTTCTTTTACAGCTCATATTTATAAGAACCTTTATGAATTTATCACTCCATGAAATGAATCACTGAACTTTTGTCCTCTGATCTTGTTTAATTTGCTATTTCAAGATACAGTAGATTTATCCAACCATTTAGTTTTAAATAAGCTTGGTGTTTTGCTTATTTAGAGTGATATTTGGAGACTTTTTTTAGTCCTTGTTCTTTAAAAATACATTTTTTTTCTTTATTAAATTGATCTGACTACTGGGATAGCATGCAACAAAAAAGAAACATTTTAACTCACTTCTCCAACACCTACTCACACACAAATGGATTATTAGATTGAACTTGCACAGTTGGCTTCTGGCTTGATTAGCAGTACTGCAAGCCAAACAACTTCTTAATGATGGCCACAATTCCACCAATGAGTCCCATGCTGGAAGGGTGCAGGAATCACAGAGACTTTTGGCAGGAAAGATGTAAACAATGGGAAGGAGGCACTGAAGTAGGACCAGCTCTAGTCACAGGAAGGGAGGGGTAACTAAGCTAAGAGTTAGTTCTGGTGTTCTGCAAGTGAGACACTTACATGCTAGAAATTGGTAAAAGTATATTGATCAGTTCAGAGTGGTATTTAATGAGTTGTAACTAAGGTTAAATTATTCTTAGTATTTTTTTTCTGCATACTTGTTTGCCATGTGCATTGGGATCATGACTTGTTTGGTGGACTCATGTATATAACTTAGAGGAAACATTGTTGATTACTCAATGGTTGGTTTCACATCACGCAGGCATAATAGGCAAACAATAGTGGTTGCTAATGTTTTCCTATTGGTTCTTATAACTGGGTTTTTTCCTGGCCCAGGTGTTGGTGCTGATGTTGGACTTCTGCATTTATATTAAAAAAGTATAAGGACAGGCATTATCTCATGTCAAGAGTAGTAGAGTCACATTAGAGCCAGGAAGTCATTAACCCTGGCAATCTGGTCAGGAACTAGTACAAAAATTTGTAAACTTCATTCAAGTGATGGTGAAAGATTCATCATTTTTAAGTAGGATTTCACCTGGTACCAATAAAGGAGAACATTTGTAGCGCAGGGTTGAAATGGAGGGGTCCTTGGTTCTCTCTAAGCTTGGTTGTTTTTTTTTCTTTTTTAAATATATTTCATTAATTTTTACAATAACAGTCTTTACTGCTTAGTGAACAATGTGTTGTCTGGGTTCATATATTTAAAAACAATCAATAATAATTAATTTCTATAATTGATTAATATGCTAGTTGATAATACATTTCCTTGATCCTCTCTTCTTCCAGTAATATTCTCCTTTTGTCTACATTAAACAAATATAATTCTTAATACTTTCAACACATACTAAGTGGGTATAAACATTTTTCTAGTATTTGCACAATATAACAATATCATCAACATATAACATCTTTTCTAATCAGCTTATGTTTCAATTGTATTTATAAAAGTCATGTTATTAAGTCATTATATGTCCTATTTTCAAGATTCTTATTTAAGCTTAATTTCCCCTCAGTATTGAAACCACTCTTATCAGTCATAATTTTCTCAAAATTCATTACCTTTGAATACCCAAACTTTTCATTCAAATACACCATCTCAATATTTTTACATTTCATATATTATAAAAATATTATACTACTTATATATCTTATCCCTCTTACTACAGAGTCCCTTTATGTCCAAGCTTTGTCTATTCTTTTGACCACATTCAAACAAGTATTTAACCATCTAGCAATCTTACTATAGCGCCTCTTTATATCTATATTTTTTAACCGTATTCAAATAGGTGTTTAGTCATGTACTATTCCATCTGATAGGTTGAATCACATCTCTTAAATCTAATTCTAATCTTTTTCTTTTGCCAGGTCGCTTTCCAAATCAGTAGGTTTAGCTTGCTAGGTTGTGTTTTTATGGATAATATTGGGGATAAAAAAGACAAATTAAGTAGAATATCCACTGCTATCATGTCACCCCTCATCCTTCTCTTCATTAGACTAGACATACATAATTCCAGCAACCATTACTTATATATATATTTAGCCCCCAGTCCCCTAATCATCTTTGTTGCTTTTCTCTGTACTCTTTCTAGAGTCTCAACATCTTTTTTACATCATGGTGACCAAAACTGGATGCAGTATTCCAAGTGTGGCCTTACCAAGGCATTGTAAAGTGGCTTTAACACTTCATGTAATCTTGATTCTATCCCTCTGTTAATGCAGCCTAGCACTGTGTTGGCTTTTTTGGCAGCTGCAGCACACTGCTGGCCCATATTTAAATGATTGTCCACTAGGACACCGAGATCCCTCTCACAATTACTACTATTGAGCAAGGTACCACCTATACTATACCTGTACATTTGGTTTTTGTAGAACCTTATTTTTTTCACCATTGAATTTCATTTTGTTAGATGGCGCCCAATGCTCAAGTCTGTCCAGATCCCCCTGTATCTTAAGCCTATCTTCTGGAGTGTTGGCTATTCTTGCCAGCTTAGTGTTATCTGCAACAATATACAATGCAAGTCCCTTAAAAATACAAAACAAATAAGGCAGTTAAACAATGACAAAGAACACAATAAAAACAGTACAGATACAATTAATCAAAAGGCACCATTATAGAAAAGCTTAAGAGAATTTAGAAGAAAAAAAAACATTTTGCATGAGCCCAAAAGAAAATAGTCATGAATCTGAGCTCATATTGAGAACAAGCAAAACAGAGAAAAAAACTTCAGACATTCATGAACCAAAAGTGACTAGAGACGTATGGTAGATCAGGATGCTTAGACAAAATGTTGGCCCCTATATTACCTACTTTCCCTCACATTTGAGCCTTTCCCCCAGTGCCAGCATGGTGGAAGTGCCAACAAAGCTGCAACCTTGACACAACTGTGAAAGGAGACAGGAGGAGACATGTTTCTTGGAGGTTACAGCAATCTGAGTACAGCAGCTAAACACAAGAAGATGGTTTTTTTTTCTTTTCAGAAGGAGTATACAGGCCAGAAAATAAGAAATGGAATATAATGGCTCAGCAAGAGAAAGCACAATGTAAAAAAGAAAAAAAAGCTGGAGAGCTCTATGTACTGGCAATTAACATAAAAAGAAGAAATTTCTGAAAGAGGGTCTTAAGACAGAAAAGGCTTAAGAAAGAAATTTCAATGCATACTAATAATAGTATAGAACATAGGATATAGGTAATTGCAAAAGAGGTAATAAAGTAATAGGTAATAATATATAATATTGTAATAGGGCATTGTCAAGCACTGGGGAAATTAGGAAACCCAGGTAGTTCAAATGAAATATAAAGGTTTACTTCAAGGTTCAGTCTCTACAAGAACAGGCAAACTGGTGATAGATAAGAGTCAAAATCTATGCAGCTTCTCAATCATCCAGGTCATAGTTGTCCCAAAGGTGCTTTTCAAGAGGCAATTGGACTTTCTTGCCTCTTGAAAAAACACCTTTGGGATAAGAATCAATGGAATTCAAGGTGGGCTGGATTTAGATCTCTTGCGGGTACCAAGGACTCAAGACTGATAATGTGTTTGACCCCTCCCTCAGGCTCAGTTCGGTCATCTCCTACAGTTGTAGTATATCAAACAATAATAGTATAGAATATAGCAGTTGTCTTAGTAATTGTAATTGTCATAATTGTCATACTAATAATATAGAGATAGCAACAGGACAAAATATAGGAAGCATCACATATCACTTGTATATGTTGGTGGTAAACATCTCTCTGTTAAAGAAACCACCAGTCTAAGCTCCAATGCTTTGCGTCTGTCTTGAGTCTGGATCAATCTAATTGGTCATGGTTTGGAAAAAAAAAAGCCCAGAAGGGGGAAAGAGATGGTGGTTGAATTTAGAACCATCTGATTCATTTGTAACTTCCAGCAGCTTACAATTAAAAGTAGATAAATAAAATCCATTTAAACAAAACAAAACTAAACTAAAAACCTCACAACCAACTGGAAGGCCACATCAATATCTCAAGGAAACAAAAACTCATAGTGGGTCCTCAGCTGTTTTATCCTCAGGCCTGGGAGAATAAATACGTTTTTTCATAGTTACCAGAAAGTCATTAAAATGGGAGCCTGCAGCAATCTTGTAATCTTTGGAAATAACATTTCCAGCAATGATGCAGTGTATGTGGCCTAAAGTCTTTTTTTCCAGCCACCTCGGAACCACTGATTACACTGCATATAATTTTACTGTATCCACCAAACCTTCAAAAGCCAACTTAAATTCTTACCCCGCTTAATAAATCACTAGGTCTCTAAATCCAGCAGCCCTCAGAAACCAAACTATGAGGCTAGGTTAACTTTGCTAATTCTGTCTCTGATATATAGGCTTCTGAAAAGAGGTCAGTGCAATATACCTGAAAGGCATCACAGTGCAATAATATTAACTGTGCAGAGCCTTAAATCATTAGTTGTTTGAGGAAGACCAAAGATTATTAAAAACAGGACATGTTGCATTGACCATGCCTTTCCAGGAGCTAGCAAACAACCAACTTATTACTGAACTTCTAAGCAAATCTTGTCGTCCAATTAAGGTTTTATACAGATCAGTGCCATTAGCATAAAAAGCAACCATGGGAAATGAAACCTAATTGGCCGATTGGTTTTTCTACATAGCTATCGATAGTGAACTTCATGGGCAATTAAAAAACATCAGGACTTGAAGATGAGCCAGCCAGCTAGAAAGTCTATTTCTGCTTAGGAGGGAAAAGAATCTTAATGAACTGGAGGAGGTACAACAATTTCCCCCCATGTTCTTGTCAATATGCTATGGACATTGAGGTAGATTTTCTGCTAAAAGTTACAGATGAAATTTCCCTATGGAAATCTCTAAAATGTCACAATATTTTGAGCATACATCTGTAGCTTGCAAAAGAGGAACACTAATAAATTCAATAAAAAATGGATTAGTTCAATAAGTTATATGTAAAGCTACCTTTGAAACACATTTTGAGCTTCAAACTGGGAAGGTGGTTGACTAGTGGAACTATCCAATTGAATAATTATATCTACAGGTGCTCAAAATCAGTATCTGAGTGCAATTCAAAACATTAGGTTTGGATTTGGATCAAAAAGTCTATTTCCATATTTGCTAATTCCAGTTTAAGACCTTGCCTTAGATATTATTATGAAAAAAACCTAGTGTTTATATTATAATCTTATATCAAGTGAGTTTGACCTTTATCTTTCTGCACATGCTTTTGAATATTTTGTGTGAGAAACTAAAAGTTAGAATCTGAAGAATTGGAATAGAAATTGTAAATGACACTTTTGAACTTCTAAAGAAATTGCTCCTATGCAGATGAAAGAGATGCATCATTTCATCTTGCTTTGAATTCCAGTTTTCCTTTTGTCAGATGGAGATTTTTTATATATTTAACCATTTTCTTATTTCTTAATGTATCATATGAAACTTCCCAGGTTAGAGAATATTCACAGGAATGTGCAGCAATCAAGAGTCTTCTGATTGATGTATTAGAAACACTGCAATGCAAATAAAAAAAATAGTACAGCATTTATTTCATGGGATATTTATTATTCTGATCTGCTGAGGATGAAAATCCAAAATTCATAGTCATAGAGGCTGACACTGGGGAAATTTGGGAAATAATTCACTTGGCTGATTTATGTTTCTTGCTGCAGGTTTACACAAAAATACAGACTTCGTGTGGAACCTTTGATGGCAACTTGGCTTCCTTCCAATATAAGTGAGCAGAGCAAGAGTGAAAGACTAATCTCAGGTTAGAGACATACTATGTCCTGCTAGACTTTGTCACTCAACTTTTTTATACCTGCTATCATTTTCCTACCTGAGGGATGACAAAACTATCAGTTCACATTTATTTGCTGCTGTTCAAGGCAATAGAGCGGAGATGCTCCTTAAGCAATCTAGAGGGAATCTATTAAAATATCTGTCAGTGGTTGCATTACTACAAATTCTTTTTAAGCCCTAATGAGAGCTGTCTGTTTTTCATACTCTGATACACAGAGCATTGTGTATCAAATCTGGTATGTTGACCAACAAGCAGGTTGTTTATTCTCTGGCTGTTAAAGCTACTAAGACTTGATATCAGGATCCTCTATTTTTCTAATCCTCATTCCCTACCTATATTAATTTTATAATTGTCTGTTGTGTTTAGTGCTGTCCCAATTCTTCATCACATTATTATCAGATGAATTCTAAGTAATCTGTAGGTCACAAGACTGGAGAAGGACAATGAATAGCATTTAATTGATGCTCAGCATGAAAATGAAGATCATAGAACATCAGAGTTGGGAGGAATCTTGGAGGTCTTCTAGTGCAACCCCCTGCTCAATAAGGAGACCTTATACCATTCCAGACAAGTGACTGTTCAGTTTCTTCTTAAAAGTCTCCCATGATGGAGCACCCACAACTTTTGAAGCTGTTCTACTGGTTGATTGTTCTTATTGTCAGGAAATTTCTCCTTAGTTCTAGGTTGCTTCTCTCCTTGGTTAGTTTCTATCCATTGCTTCTTGTCTTGGCTTCTTTGGAAAATAAATTGACCTCCTCTTCTTTGTGGCAGCCCCTTAAATATTGGAACACTGCTATTATATCATCCTAGTCCTTATTTTTACTAGACGAGACATGTTCTATTCTCTGCACTCTTTCCAGAGTCTCTAACATCTTTCTTTTGGTTTGTTTTTAATATTGTGGTGAGCAAAACTGGATGCAGTATTCCAAGTGTGCTCTTACCAAGGCCTCATAAAGCAGTGCTAACACTTCACGTGATCTTTCTATCACTCTGTTAATGCAGCCTAGGATTGCATTGAGTGTTTTGGCAGTTTTCAGCCAAAAGGGTTGAGATGGAGAAAGAGATGCAAGTAGGCCATATTCTCACAGAAATGTGGCATTTTACTTGCTGGGTTTGACAGGGTCACTGGAAAACAGCCTACAGAATGGAATGGAGAAATAATAATACTTTACTCCTGTTATTGCCATGAAGTAGAGCTTTTGCCTGTCTGTAGTTCTCATAAGCTGTTTTTTATTTTTTATTTTTTTTTACAATTGCAGCAAAATCCTGCAAAATAGTTGTTATAACTTCCCTATTGAAGACAATTCCATAATTGTTATGTCCATATTATATGAAGTGTAATTTTGCTAAATGAGTTTCCTTACCAAAAAATCTGTCATCAGATTTCTTTTCTTTTTTCCTTTCTGCCTTTCTGCCTCAATTGTCAGGGATAGGGTTATTTTTTGTTTTTAAATTGTAAAGTGTATGATTTCTTTGGGGATTGCTTTCAACTTCATTTATGGTCAAGGATACTATAGGTGTGAGTTGATGGTGTGTGTTTTCTTACTAACTTGCATTTCTTCATTGATCATTCCAGCTTTTCATTCTTGCAGAATTGACATGATCTATGGCAGGGCTTTTAAATCTTTTCACCCATTGTACCACTTTTAGGATATGGCAATATCTGAATATCACCAGTTGCCTAGCAAGATGTCAAAAACTTGATGACCAAAAAAAAAAAAAAAGGAAAAGGAAAAAAGTGATAAAGTACAGGTTGTCCTCAACTTACAACAGTTCACTTAATGACTGTTTGAAGTTACAATGCCACTGAAAAAAGTGCCTCCCAAGCCACAGCTGAGCAAGACACCTGCCTGCCCACCCAGTGGCGCTCTTTCTCCTGTTATTGTTGTGAGCATTTCTGTTGGGGATTGGCAGTGGAGATGGGGTGGAGGGTATTTGTATTTTATTCCACCCATCTGCTGGGTGGCTGCAGCAGGTTTTGGTCAATTCACATGACCCTGGGACACTATGACCATCATAAATATGAATCAGTTGCCAAGCATCTGAATGTAAATCACAAGACCCTGGAGATGCTGCAACATTCCAGCTGATCGGCGCTTCTTCTGGGCTCAGCAGAAGTGCCAGGATCAGCGCCGAACTTCAGCTGGAGCCTGGCGCTGATCCTGGTGCTTCCACTGAGCCCTGACAGCCCCGAAGAATCGCCGATCAGCTGGAAAGCGGCACTGATCCTGGTGCTTCCGCTGAGCCCTGACAGCCCTGCAGCTCCAGCCATCTCTCACTCAGGCTTGTGCAGTACTGCCACTGGTTCAGCTCATTCCCCTCCCCCGCTACCAATTTTCTAGGATGGTCGTGTACCACCTGTCAGATGCCAATGTACCACAGGCATACCCGTACCACTGGATCAAAAGCCCTGATCTATGGGAAGGGTTTTTCCTTGAGCTTTACTTAAAGTATAGGCTACTTTATGAACTAAATGAACAATGTATCAATTTAGCATGTATAATCTCCAGCCAACTCATAATTATGATTAACATAAGGAATCCCCGCCTTTCAGGAAGATTTGACAGTTGCTTTTCTTTTGAAAAAGGTTTGGTTGTTGTTATTGTTGTTAAATTGTAGTAAAGATGGACACTTTTGAGAAAGATAACTCCTGATCCATTACCTGAGGATTTGGCTTTTTTTTTTTTTATGAGAGAGCCATCAGCAATATGAAGTTTACACCAAAAGAATACTACTTTCACTGTATCTCATTTTGTCACTCCTCTCCTCAGATGTTATAACCTTCTATTTGTGGAAGGATGTGGATGTGTTTGCTTTGACTCTTGCTCTCCTTCCAGCCCCAACATCTTGACTTTGATGAGGAAGGTTGGCAGGGAAGATGGAGCCTCTGGGAGTCCTGAACAAGACTTTGATTTTCAAGAAGGAAAAGAACTGCTATAGTGTAAAAAACAGTGTGAAGAAAAATTGTTCCACTTATGAAAGAGCCAGCTTAGTTATTTGTTGCTGTTAGGAAATTCTATACCGGGAGGACAGATCATCCATTATTATTTTTCTGTACCTGAGGAGAAATAACTCTATCTTTGAGAAAACTCTGTTCAGACTTCCATGTTTACCAGGAATCTTCTTTTCTCCTCACTTTTACCTATCATTCAACATAAAAGGAGAGCTGATATTCACAAAAGGTGAATAGGCCATTTTCAGCTTCTCTTTGATGCCTTTCACAATAGGCTTGATGTTGAAATAGCAACGTTCAGTCAAATGGCTGAAAAAGGCACAAACTCATTTCAGATCTCCCTAACTAAGCCATTGCCGATAGCTCCTTCATATTGTGCAAGTTGCTGCATCTAACATCATTTTCTCTGGGGTCCCATTTAGAACTTGGTAGTCCTGTCGACAAAACTAAACATTTAAAAGTGGTAAGATCTTACTGTGCCCCACATCAAGAATTACATAGTGCTGCGATTCTGCACAGGGAGTGGTATCATGTAAGATAATAAAAAAGGTTTTTCAGAATCTTTACCTTTTAACCTTTATACCTTTATACAAGCTCAGGGTTGATTGACAACCAGCCCTAACATGCTGTTCAATGTAGATTAACAAGCTCTTCCTCTATATTTAGCTATGGTAGCCATTTTGTGACTTTAAATTTACTTTTCATTTCACTTTTTAAAATTTCAGCTTAGTAGTGGAACCATCTATAGCAGGGGTGTCAAATTGCTGGCCCGCAGGCCAGATGCATCATAGTGAAACCACACTCTTCGCATTGCTGGGAATGGGAAAAAAAGTTGCGATACGTCACGACACATCATGTGACATTGTGAGTTTGACATCCTGATCTATAGTCATCCTTCAATAATTCACTCTTCTGATGGAGTTTGGAAGATAGGGAGTGATATTTGATTGAAAAGGAAAGAGTTAATAAGGTATGAGATCTCATTTGAGATCAGCCTTTGAGATCAATTTTCTCTTTTTGCAGCATTGACAGATAACTTACAATTACCTGTACTGAGCATGGACAGGTGACATACAAGAACTTAGTTCTCAAGGAACAGAAGCTGGTTGATTGATTTTCAACCAGTCATGCTGTTTTCACTCTGGATTGAGAACCTGAAAAAAAATCTACCTACCAAAACACAATAGATCAATCTGATAGAGTACATTCTATAAACAGCATTCATCAGCAATGGACATGCACACACAATTGCTGTTATTATTATTATAATAATAATTTTATTGAAGTTTAAAAATGAAAAGATAAATAAAAACTGAAACATGCAGAGGGAAAAAGGGATTAAAATATAAGAAAAAAGAGAACAAAGATATATAAATAAAAGACTTCCCTTTTTATCAAAACAAGTATAATGAATTTCAGATACCTACCGTGTTTCCCCGAAAGGAAGAAGTGTCTTACTTTCTTTTTATCCCCAAAAGCCCCACTATGTCTTACTTTCGGGGTACGGCTTATATTGATTGGAAAACAATTGTCAGTTTTATTTTAAGTATTTTAAGTATATTAAGTATTTTAAGTATTTTAAGTATTTAAGTATTTTAAGTATTTAAGTATTTTAAGCAGGAGGCGGAAGTGGGCAGGAGTAATATGTCTTACTTTCGGGGTACGGCTTATATTAGCCGACCCCCTGAAAACCCCGATACGTCTTACAATCGGGAGTGTCTTACTATCGGGGAAACACGGTATCAGCTTCCTTAAGACTTCAACTAAAGATCTCTGCTTCCCATAGCTGATCTATAAACAAAGACATGTCATTCAATTTTAATCAGCAAAAGTCCATTAAGATTTACCAGAATTAACATGAATATTTTAATCTTAATCAAATAAATCAGTTTCATAATCTTTTACTTTACTTCCCACACAGTACCTTATTATTTTTTCTAGAAATAATAAAAAAGATGTTTCTTCTTCCCAGGGCTTATCTACTGGTATGAACAAATCCTTAAAGCTTTATCATTTGAACTTAGTGAAGAAAAATCCATTAAAAACTATCAGAAACAAACATGTATTAGGAATCTTATTCTTTAATTCCTTCAAATAGTTCATCACAGATTATTTTTTATAATTTTCTCTTTGTCTCTTCTCAGAAACTCCTTCACAAGTTTAACACAGACCAGAAATGACACCATCTATATTTTAACAACAACAACTACAACAACAACAACAACAAAAATCACTTCTTTCCTGTATCTTTCTATAAACAAATCTTTAAAGCTTTGTTATTCAGTTCTGGTTTAAAAAAAAATCATAAGAAGCTACTGGAAAGAATATCACATATATGTTTTAACCTTGATCAAATAAACCAACTTTATATTCCTTTTTTGCTTTTAAAAAAATTGATGTCCATTTCCTTCAGCTAGCCTCCAATACACAATTTCTTTTCATTATTTCTTTGTCTATAGAGATTCTCAGTCATCCAGGTCATAGTTATCCCAAAGAGCTGAAGAAGCTTCTTGGATGAGAAGCGAAAGAACATCATCACCATCACCACCACCACCACCACCACCATCATCATCATCAAGTTGGAAGGACCTTGGAGGTCATCTAGTCCAACCCCCTGCACAGGCAGAAAATCCTATACCATTTCAGACAAATGGCTGTCCAATCTCTTCTTAAAAACTTCCAGAGTTGGAGCATTCACAGCTTCTGGAGGCAGGTTGTTCCACTGATCAATTGTTCTCACTGTCAGGAAATTTCTCCTTAATTCTAGGTTGCTTCTCTCTTTGGTTAGTTTCCATCCATTGTTTCTTTTCTTGCCTTCAGATGCTTTGGGGAATAACTTGATTCCCTCTTCTTTGTGGCAACCCCTGAGATATTGGAACACTGCTATCATGTCACCCCTCGTCCTTTTCTTCATTAAACTAGACATACACAAATCCAGCAACCGTTCCTTGTATGTTTTAGCCTCTAGTTCCCTAATCATCTTTGTACTCTTCTCTGTACTCTTTCTAGAGTCTCAACATCTTTTTTACATCGTGGTGACCAAAACTGGATGCAGTATTCCAAGTGTGGTCTTACCAAGGCATTGTAAAGTGGTATTAACACTTCACGTGATCTCGATTCTATCCCTCTGTTAATGCAGCCTAGAACTATGTTAGCTTTTTTGGCAGCTGCAGCACACTGCTGACTCATATTTAAGTGATTGTCCATTAGGACTCCAAGATCCCTCTCACAGTTACTATTATTGAGCAAGACACCACCCATACTATACCTGTGCATTTGGTTTTTCTTTCCTAAATGTAGAACCTTACTTTTTTCATCATTGAATTTCATTTTGTTAGATAATGCCCTTCTGTATCTTAAGCCTACCTTCTGGAGTGTTCGCTATTCCTGCCAACTTGATGTCATCTGCAAATTTGATGAGTTCCCCATCTATCCCCTCATCCAAATCATTGATGAAGATGCTGAAGAGCACTGGGCCCAGAACACTTTCCTCCATGTTGATGCAATTCCATTGAGGACCTCATACTGAGTATGGCCAGTCAGCCAACTTTGAATCCATCTGGTGGTGATGCTGTCTAACCCACATTTTTTCTATCTTATCAAGTAGTAGGTTGTGATCTACTTTATTAAATGCCTTACTGAAGTCCAAGTAAATTATACCTACAGCATTCCTCTGGTCCACTAATTTTATCACTTGGACAAAGAATTCAATAAGATTTGTCTGGCATGATCTGTTTTTGATAAACCAATGTTGGCTTTTGATAATGACTTTTTTTTGTCTCTAGGTTTTTGCTGATTCATTGTTTGATTATCTTTTCCAGAACCTTTCCAAGTATTGGAGGTCAGGCTGATAGGTCTGTAGTTTCCTGGATCCATTTTTTTTCCTTTTTTGAATATGAGAACTACATAAGCTCTTTTCCAGTCCTCTGGTAGTTCCACAGTGCTCCAGGATCTTTGAAAGATATAGTTCAGTGGTTCTGAGATAACATCTGCCAGTTCCTTAAGAACCTTGGGATGTAATCCATCTTGTCCTGGTTATTTGAACTCATCTAGGATGGACAGGTGCTCACTTATCATTTTTTTGCCTATCTTAACTTGTGTTTCTAATCTGTTTTTACGGTATTGTTTTTAATAGGTTGGACAGATTTTTTTCCCATTATGTAAAGATGGATGCAAATAATTAAATAGTTCTGCTTTCTTCCTGTTGCTTGTCATCTTTTTGCCACTAGTGGACCAATCATTTCCTTCACTTTTTTCTTGTTTTTTACATATTGAAATAAGCTTTTTTGTTATTTTTTTGACTTTTGTCACAAGCCTTAGTTTATTTTGAGCCTTAGCTTTCCTCACTTCATCTTTGCAGGCTCGGGCTATTTGCTGATATTCTGCCTTAGTTATGTGTCCCTCTTTCAACTTTTTATACTTGTCCTTTTTGTCTTTCAGTTTATCAGAGAATTCTTTATGCAGTCATGTTGGTTTCTTTTGAGAGCTGTTATTTTTCTTCTTCATTGGTATTGTGCTAGGCTGGGCTTTTATAATCTCACTTTTCAAAATTTCCCAAGCTTCTTGAATTGTTTTCCCCTTGCGGATTCTCATCCATGGAATCCTTCCCAAGCTCTCTCTAAGTTTATTGAAATTAGCTCTCTTAAAGTCCAAGAATCTAGTTTGATTGTGTTCTATTGCTTGTGCTTGCATAATGTTGAATTCCAATTCCAAGGTTCCTGTGGCTTCAACCCCTTCTATCATTTCATCTCTGTTAGTGAGAATTAGGTCCAATATGGCTGATCCCCTAGTTCCCTTCTCTATTTTTTGGCACTCAACGTTGTCTGCTAGGTTTGTCAGGAATCTGTTTGATCTTCCACTTGGGGCAGATGTCAGGGTTATTAAAGTCCCCCATTACTATTGTGACGTGCTTCCTACATACATTAGTTAGCTGACTAACAAAAAGTTCATCTATTTCGTCTGTTTGGTTGGATAGCCTATAGTATACACCTAGGGCAATGTTATTTTTCTCCTTTTCTATTGACCCAAATTCATTCAAGACAGTTTTCATCATTGTTATGCTCTACTTCTGTAGAGATGTAGTTATTTCTTATATAGAGAGCAACTCCACCTCCTCTTTCATTTGGTCTATTTCTTTTAAATAATTTAAATCCCTCTATCTGTGTGTTCTATTTGTGGGTTTCATCCCACCAATTTTCCGTAATGGCAACAATATCATATCTGCCCTCATTTACCCAAATTCCTAGTTCACCCTGTTTATTGCTTATACTCTGTGCATTGGTGTATAGATATTTGAGTCCTTTATGACTGACCCTGTGTTTACTTTCTACATAACTTGTGTGGTGCCTGAGTTCCCCTATTTTCTTACCACCTGTTTGATTAGTGCACTTGATGTAAAAGCTTGATTTTGCTTTACAGCTAGGTTGATATTTTTGTCCATACACATTTCTATGTTACATGCACTGATAACCCTATAAATTTTAGACTGCCAGGGACAGGAATGTTCTGTATCAATTAACTCACTGTCCCGATTGTTCAGTTTAAATATTTCTCCAGAAAATCTGTGAATTTATTGCCAAGTAACTCAATCCCTTTCTTTGATGGATGCAAACTCTTTCTTTTGTACACTTTTTCATTGGACCAGTTGCAGACATTGTGACTAATATAACCAAAGCCTTCCCATTTACACCACTCCTTTAGCCGCATATTGAATGCTGCTATACTCTGGCCTTTTCCATTTTGTTCCTTATATACTGGTAAAACCTCTGAAAAAGTAGGTCTACAGCCTATCCTGCTAAATTCTGGAAATCAAAACAAGAAAGTCTAATTGCCTCATGAAAAAAGCACCTTTGAGATTATGTTTTTGTATTTTCTCAGGAATTCCTTCACAAGTATAGCATATATCTTTTGAAAATCCAAGATAATAAAAGTTGTCCAAATCACCGTTCTGATTTATTATTTGTGTATCCTTTTAGCTCAGGGTTAAAATATTTGTAGCTCAGGGTTAAAATGAAGAGTCTCTGGTGCTCTCTGAGCTTGATTTTCTATTCTCTATTCAGAAATCAACTGGTTTCCTTTTTAAGTTTTGTGTAATTTCTCTTTTTCTATATCACTCTACCATTTTTAAACCCATTGAATCCATTTTTGTATCCTTGTCTATATCCTCCTTTAAACCCATTTTTTAAATCAGACAGTGTGAAGAGATTGTTTTTTGATAAACATCCTTGAATTCTTCTTATCCATTTTGTATTAGGACCTCTCTTTCCCCTTAATTATAAACTTTAGCTTATCATGTTTTCTTTTTCCTAATCCACAGCATTCTCCTGCATGAAGATTTCTTATTCTTTTTCTTTTTCTTCATATTTTTAAACAGGATTTTAAATAGCCCACAGGAAGGATTCTTATAATTAATTTCAAAATCTTATTTCTAATCCTGCTGGCCTTTAGTCTGTTTAAAATTTTGCAAAATTTGCTTTCTAATGCCTTTAGTGCTTAATTTGGAGGTTTTTTTTTTTTGTTGACAAGCAAATTCCAGAGCAAGTTTGGACCATACTTCCATTCTGCCAGCTAATCAATGAAAAAGACTATTTTTGGCTGCCAAAATACCAGCTCTGTTGTAGAATATGTACTGGCTTCGCTGAAAAAAAAAAAAGAAGTTTTTCAGTGAAGCCAATACATTAGAAGATCTGCTATTGTTTTTCTTACTCTACAGTACACTCTACTTTCTGTTTGTTTTGTGTAGCTTCTAGAGCAGTGGTGGCAAACCTATGGCATGTGTGCCAGAGGCGGCACTCAGAGATGGCAACCATCCCTCTTCAAGCAGCCACCCGCTAATTTGTTGAGGTTCCACATGGCCAGATGCATCCCAGCATGGCTGATTTCCTCCCCCTCGTCCCATCCCTCCTGGCCTCACATGCTCCCCTTTTCCCAGGGATGACTCACTGCATCCCTTCCTCAACTGTCAGCTGGTCGTCCAGCTCAGTGGCCGTTTCTCTGAACTGCTGGCAGCAGGCTGTGGAGCCCCTCCTTCAAACATGAAATCAGTGCAGTTAGAAGGAGAACAGCTTCATCTATTAATGATTAAAAATCATTCATTTTCATCCTGCTTGGACTTATCATTGTGCGTGTCATCTTCACAAGCTACATATTATCACATCTTCACAACTAATACCAATGAAAATCTTCTACTTAGAAGTTCCCATAGTAACATTTTCCATTTCATAAAGCAACAGCGAGTGACTTAAGGCAAACCAATATTCATTTTTGTGTGTGTCTAACGATTACAAGTGAAAACATTGCAGACCAAAGTCAGTCATGTTTAATGACAGGTAATTATGAAGTAATCAAAGAGATGGATGGTACACAGATGGAAGAAGAGACTGAAAGCCAAAATATGTACTCTTGTCTAAACTCTGAAATCCATTGACAGTAAGAGTGATAGCAAATAGAAATTCGCTCTGAAGGAGCAATTAAAAGTAATCAGAATGACATGAAAAGATACAAATAATAGTAAATATATGGCCAATCATAACGAAATTCCCAATTCCTTATGGGAACCGCAAATAATGAATACCTTAGTGCAAAATCATTCCCAGGGAAATATTACCCTTATCTAGTGGAAAAATTCATCATCCTCAATAAACCTGAAAAAGCTGCTGGCAGGAACAGGAGCTCCTGATACAGCAGGGGTCTTCAAACTTAGCCCTTTTATCACTTGTGGACTTCAACTCCTAAAATTCCTCAGTCCACAAGTCATAAAAGGGCCAAGTTTGAAGACCCCTGCTGTATCGGGAGCTCCTGTTCCTGCCAGTAGCTTTTTCAGATCCTACTGCCATTATCTTTTTGCCCATTCAACCAAAATGGACTCTTAGGTAAAATAACTTTTTTAAAAACAGTGCAAGTTTTTGTGTGATAAAAGAAGTCATTTTCCACTTGATCGTTTATTGCATAAGAAGAAAACATTTTTCTGTCATAGTATGTAGGAGAATGAGTACTTGCTGAGCATACAGCCAGATAATCCTTCTGGATTTTTTTTCTCATATGGGAAATAAATTAGATTAAAAAATAATTGTGATTGCATTTTGCTCTACATTTGTCTTTAGTATATAGCTTGTTTGAATAGTTTAGACTGAGATATATAACTATTACATTCAATTGTCATCATTGGTATTAATAAATAGAATTTAATAAAATTATTATCAAACAGCTCATATAATGAATGTGGAATATGGCTAATATTAAGAAGTCAGAGGAAACATTAAAAATATGTTTTGTGACTTCACATTTTTTTATGAAGACCTGAAAGTAGTGGTTTCAGTTTCTCAGATTCAGTAAGAGATAAAGTTTGTTGGAGAATGACATCTGTGGAGGAAAAATGGCAAAAAGACAAAATCGTAAAGAAAAGGGACATTTATATTTCAACAAAAGCAGGTTAGTTTCCCCCCCTTTGGTAATAACTTACAATTATGCAAACCGAACATTGAGAAAACAGAAAGAGAAAGAAGATAGGTTCCTTTGCTTCATGGGTTTGAAGACTTACTATGGACTGTAAAGTACACCAATCAATGTATGAGAGTATAAAATGAAGACTGACTACTTTTTTGAAGGAAAGATCGACAAGTGGAAACTTGTGTGAATAAATGATAGAGTAAAAAAATGAGTTTGTTTGATGAAATTGAGGGAGTGGGAGGGGAGGAAATGAATGAGATGAATGATTTAATATCAAGAAGCTCATAACAGCATCTTTAAAAGAGTTACAGATTATCACCAAAGAGACATCAATGTAGTGCGCCTTTGTACATATGGTGTCATACATAAGTCAGTCTTGACTCAATAGCACTGATTGAGTTATTAATGAAATGGTACCATGATTTATGCATTTATGAATAGATATTATCTCTGAATATTATTTTTTTTAAAAATCCAAGTCATCATGGAGCAGTATTTATTTTTCCACCAGGAAGAATTTGTCTGTAAAACAGTAACAAAACAAGACACTTTACCAAATCTCTTAGCAGGAGACTAAAACCTAGACATAATTACCGTATAAACACTGAAGTCAGGCAATCACATCAGACTCAGTTCTAATCTTCAAGCACTGATTGTGTGATCTGCAATAATTCTTTACATTATTGGGAAGCAATCTTCCTCATAGCAGAGGCCGTATTTCAAATCCGCCTCTGAAAGCTGCAGGGTGTGTGGCCAATGACATAGTAATTTCACTGAGTGATCAGGGCTGAAATTGTCTATCTTGTCTTGCAGTATACCTGATGATACTTTAAATGTGGAAAAGGCTCAGAGGTACAGATCCATTTGTGTCTTCACATGCTAATTCTCTCTGCATCTTGATCACCTTCACCGAGACATGTCACAAAAGATTCTAAAATGTATCTCTCAGATTGTACATGTCATTTATAAGCTGACAGGCAAAGCCAATGGCCACTTTGCATGTAATACCAAACCTTAATTTAGAATTTCAGTAAGCCTTGCACTTTTTGCAGTATTGCTCTTTCTTCTTTTTACTCAGCAGGAAGGATAGTGGATGTTTCTGCTTCTAAAATAATTGGGTGTCCTTCTCATACTCAAACTTGACACATTCTTAGCTAGGGTTGTTTTTTTTTTTTTGTATAGTTTGTTCATGCTGGTACAAGAAACAAATTGTGATTTGTACATGTGTAAGCCATTGGCATTCCTCTTTGTCATGGTAACTGGATACAGGGGAAAAACAGGTAAAGAGAGATTGAAAGAGTCTAGCCTATATACTATGTCACATATTAATTTGCTATAGGGTGGATTCACAACATATGCATCTCTCTTCCTCCATACACTTAGGAAAACAACCTAAATTTTAAAACAATTCATTGACAGTTCTTTAAATCTTGCATTGCAACATAATTGCTATGGAGTGAAGCTACTTCAAAGCTTAAACCCTGTCCTTCTATAATTCAATAGAAGCCTCATTTACTCTCTTCACTTTATTGCTCTTTCTGCTTTTATATTAGAAATATTTTATCAGTGCCATACAGCTTCTTTATTATTGTGGATGAGTGTCTATATATCTAAAAAGTAGAGCTTTTTTTTTCTAAATAACCATGATGAACACAGGACTATATTACTTCTTCCCTGTAACAAGTCATTTACTTCCCCATCCTTCTCATCCTTCTTAAATTGGAGATGCTGGGGAATGAACCTTTACTGTTGAGCAATATTAGGAAGTAGAGTCAGACATCCACTTTAGGAAAGTTCTTGAATTGAATAAGATAAGGACTGATCCTGCCTATTACCCAACAACACAGCTCCCAAACCATATTTTAGGGAAAGAAGCATTATAGAAACTAAATAAATTATTGCATGAGGAGGATTTTGTTTATCCTGGATTTTAAAAAATATCACTATTGAAAGTTGCATATGAAATGATTGGGTTATGCTCTGCTTAATAGTCACATATTGTGCTATTTTTAAACCTTTTGTGTTGAATTTGACTTCAGAAAATATTTGGAAGAAGTGTTTTAAATCTCAAAAGAAAGTTACTAATTAAAGCAGGAGTCCTTTTTCAGGCTGTTACAGAATGATACAGAATGATATTGTCTAAGAAGTTGACCAAAGAAAGCAAATCTTAAAGCTGTAGGGTTTTTTTTAAGGTTCACATGGAGGCAGAGAGAACATGGAAGTAATGTTTAGGCACCTTCTTCCTTTTAAACAATGCAAACTAAAAATTAAGGAGAAAATTGAAAAAAACCCAAACTAATAAAATATGAAGAATACCAAACTAATAACAGCAAGTAGAACAACCACCTTTAGAATTGACAAGGGAGATATTGAAGTGGTGGACAAGTTCTGCCTTTTATGATCAATCATGAAGGAAACAAAGAAGGAACAAGAAGTCAAGAAATGTTCTACAGATTAACATTGGAGAAGAAGCCATGAAGACCTTGGAAAAGGTATTCAAATGCCATGATCTGTAGTCATCAAGAGTAGAAAATGATTTGATGGCAAATAATATAAGAAGCATGACACTAGAAACTAACTGAAGAGGAAAACAAAATGATATGTTGGTTGAGGCAGGCAGGATTCCCTTGGGTACCATTTGTTGGGAGTCAAGGGAAAGGGAGGGTTTTGCCTTCTCTTTCTGCTCAAGATCCCCATGTACAATTGGTGGGCCACTGTGTGACACAGAATGCTGGACTCGATGGGCTTTGGCCTGATTCAGCATGGCTGTTCTTATTTTCTTATGTTGATACACACAAATTTACAGACACTTGGCTTAAAACATAGCCATTTTGTTGTTTTCTTATCTTTATGTCCTTAATGTATGAGAGTGAATTATTATAATATGGGGAACACAGCAGTCTATTTCTATTCACAACACTTCCTGGATTTTAAACATCTGTGCTTTAAATATCTTTAAATTAACGGTTACTCCACTTCTGCACATCATTTGTTGAATCCACTTGTTAGTTTTTCTTTACTAAAAAGAGAAAATCTGTATTTTTATTTTATTTTTTGTTTTGTGCAAACAAAAATAAATATTTTCCACTTTTTCTTCATGAAAAATACAACTGTATTCTATACTAAGACACATACATTAATATGGAATTAAGGCATAGTTTTACCAAAAACCAAAATTCAAGATGTAAGAGTTTCTGTTTACATATATTTGGAAAGTCCAACACACACACACACACACACACACACACACACACACACACACAATGAGAGAGAGAGAGAGAGAGAGAGAGAGAGAGAGAGAGAGAGAGAGAGAGAGAGAGAGAGAGAGAGATTTAGAAAGTAAAAGCTAACAAATCCAGCTATGAAATAAATAGATGATTGTAAATTAATCATAGAATTATAGAATCGTAGAGTTGGAGGGGACCTCCCGGGTCATCGAGTCCAACCCCCTGCTCGAGGCAGGATTCCTTAGACCATCCCAGACAGATGGCCGTCCAGTCTCTGCTTGAAGACATCCATCGAAGGGGAGCTCACCACCTCCTGTGGCAACCCGTTCCACTGGTTGATCACCCTCACCGTCAGAAATTTTTTTCTAACATCCAATCTGAATCTTTTCCCCTGCAGTTTCATCCCATTGTTTCTAGTCCTTCCTTGAGCAAGTGAGAACAGGGCTGATCCCTCTGCCCTGTGACAGCCCTTCAGGTATTTGTAGACAGCTATCATGTCTCCTCTCAGTCTTCTTTTCTGTAGACTAAACATTCCTAATTCCTTTAACCGTTCCTCATAGGACATGGTTTGTAGACCGTTCACCATCTTGGTAGCTCTCCTTTGAACCTGCTCCAGTTTGTCAGTGTCTTCCTTGAACTGGGGTGACCAGAACTGGACACAGTACTCCAGGTGAGGTCGGACCAAGGCAGAGTAGAGGGGAATAATAACTTCACGTGATCTGGACTCTATGCTTCTCTTGATACACCCCAGGATCGTGTTTGCCTTTTTTGCAGCTGCTTCACACTGTTGCCTCATGTTCAATCGATGATCTACTAGGACACCGAGGTCCTTTTCACATGTACTGCTGCTCAGCTGGATTCCTCCCATACTATATGTGCTTTTTTCGTTTTTCTTACCCAGATGTAGTACCTTGCATTTTTCCTTGTTAAATACCATTTTATTAGTTGCAGCCCATTGTTCGAGTTTCTCTAAATCTTTTTGAATCCTTTCTCTCTCTGCTCTGGTGTTTGCAATCCCTCCTAGCTTTGTGTCATCTGCAAATTTGATCAGTCTCCCCTCAATTCCCTTATCCAAATAATTTATAAAAATATTAAACATAACTGGGCCCAGAACAGAGCCTTGTGGCACTCCGCATGAGACTTTCTTCCAGTTGGATGTGCAGCCATTTATAGCCACTCTTTGAATACGATTACTAAGCCAGTTATGACCCCACCTAACAGTCACCCTGTCAATCCCATATTTGATAATTTTTTCAATGAGGATGGTGTGAGATACTTTGTCGAAAGCTTTGCTGAAATCCAGAAATACTATGTCTACTGTATTTCCCTGATCAACCCTGATGGACAAACAGACAGACATATGCCCACATCCATATGAAGGTTATAGTAGGAAAGTCAATAATAAATTAATTAGGTAAGAATTGCATGAATTTTCTCTGGAAAGCATTACATAATTTAAGATTAACTCCTGCTTAGAAGATGAGACTAGAGAATAGGCTAGAGTATACAAGCTATTTGGAATTAGCTGAATTACACTTGCTTTGGGAACACATTACATTCTTAGTAACATCTGTTATAATATTTCATTCCATATTTCTGGACTGCTGAGAGAAAAAAATATTTTTATAAAATTTGCATTTTAATTTAAATGTGTCCTACTTGCATTACACAAACCTTAAGAAGATAAGAACCTGACTGAATCAAACCATAAGCTCAAATGCATCAAATCATAAAGTAGTGTTGCCCAGTACTGTATTCTGTGTGATACAATTGCCAATGGGATGCATTATCAATAGTTACTGGCCTAGAGTAAAGGGCTTATATGGCCTCCAAGTTCAAATGTACAATTCCAGGGGGTGAAAACAAATATGACATACAAAAGAAAGAAAATTGATGTACAGTTGGGATCCACCAACCTATATACTACTTCTTGCAGGAGAAGCTTATCTAACATCCTGGCTTAATGTTCATGGGAACAGCCAGATCATCAAAACTTTCCTACAGGAGAAGGAGGCACATGAGCCTTAAGGCTTAGTAGTCTTAAATTACCACTGATTATGTGAACATTAAAAGAAGTTCCCACCTGAATTTCTTTAGTGATGTTTATTAGAGCCATCCAGAGCTTCAGATATGATGTCAAAAACATATTTCAGAGGGCACAATAGTAAGAATATTGCTCCTGCTCATATACAGTATCTTAAAGCAAATTTTTGGGGGAAATGCACCTTTGGTGATCAAATGACAGCTTTATTATTTACAATGTATTAGGATTCACTTTGTGACCTGCTAAGGTAGAGCTTTCAGAATGAATGCTCCCAGCTCTGGGTCCTTGCAATATGCAAGCAAGCTCTTTTTCCTCTGCTACCTGTGATAAGAAAAGATATTTATAGCAATGACTTAGACCAATGATCTGTCTAGCCCAGTGGCAGTCATTCATCAGGGTCAAAGGCTGGAGATTTTCTTAGTTTACCAGAAGATGTCAGAGACTGAATCTGTGACCTTCTGTATTTAACTCATGTGTCCTTCCACTGAGCTGTAAAACACTTTTATGGCTTTCAATCAATAAATCAATTTTACTTTTAGGATTCTTCCAAGTACAAATGCTAGGAACTGTATATTTTACTTGTTAAATATGCTTATTAGCTAATTGGGCCTGGTTGTCTTGTTTAGTTAAGAATTTTTTTCTGTATTAAAATATAGAACTGTGTTTGTGTTTCCTCTCTTCTCCTTAACATCTTTTCTTTCACCTTGTAAACAAAGTATATCTGATAAGGAAAGCTTTTCAGAAGAACATGGAAAATATAGGGAAAATAAATCTGAAGACTGGCACAGGAAGATAGCTTGAATGATTCCCTAATGACTTTCTTGACATTCCTGTGCAATAGGTGAAGGTGTATGTGTATGTGTATCTATATGTATATGGGAACAAGTAGTCCTTGATTTATGATTAGTTATTTAGAAATCACTCAGTTACAATAGCACTGAAAAAAGTGACTTACAACTAGTCCTTACACTTATGACTTGTCCTGATGATCACAAGGTCAGGATTTGAGCACTTTGCATATATTTATAACAGTTACGGTATCCTGAGGTCACATGATTGCCTTTTGTAGTAGTAGTAGTAGTTTATTAATTGATTCATCTTGCAACTATATCGAATAAAATAAAGGTAAAATACAAGGTAAGAAAAAAATACAATAATAAGTTAATAACATATATAAAGAATATAAAGAATCAGCATTCAGATAAATACAGATGTCAGAATCCAATTATATTTCATCTCTAGTTATCAACTATGGAAAACCCCATTTCTGCCCTCTCTGGATTCTGTCATACGATGAAGGGGAAGGGGGGGTGAACAAAGGGGTTTTATGGCCCTCACTTCTTTCAGTACAACTTCAAAAGGGACTGAATGTGGATACCATCAAAAGGACTAACCATAACAATGGGGCCATCAGCTTTCATCTACTCCCCTCTGAAGTCTCCCTTCTGCCGGCAGTGAGGAAAAAGGGGGTGGAAATGTAACGCCTGGGATTGTCACTGGAAGGATGATGGGGTGGGGTGGGGTTGCTTGGAACCCCTTAAAACCTTGAACCATGGGGCTTGGCCCCCAAGTCCTGTCTAGAATGCCTGCAACCATTTTCTCTTAATAAAGATGCCTATTGGAAGAAATATTCCAAGAGTTCTGTCTTCTTAAGATGCAAAAGTTCATTATAATGGGTTCTTAGCTGAGCTGACTTTTCTATAAAGTGACAGTTCTGTATCTAATATATACGTAAGAGACAGTGTGTTATGTTAGAGATCAAGCTACAGAAGATTCTTTCATTGCAGTGTTCTGGGCACAAGCTCATCTTCACAGTGTTTCCTAGTTCTCGTCTACCTCTTATTTTCCCATTCCAGCTGCCTCACATTTTATTAGGGGATACTTAGACCAGCCAGTTGATCATCCTACATGTAACTTTGACCACTCTTGAGCTGCCAACACTGGTGTTCTTTGTGTTTCTTTCTACTGGCTCTTTGTTCTTGACTATGTCTGGTAGTTTGGGATTATGCTGCTTATGTAGAGTGCCCTGCATAATTCATTAGTAAACTGCTTCAGTGATGTTCTGGGAGAATCATTGGGAGCATTAATCTCAAAGCTATAACCAAAGGAGATTGTGTAAGCTTAGACATTTTCTCACTGCTCATGCATGTTCAACTATGTATGAATGAGACACATGTATAAATCAATATGGGCGGCATATTAAAATACACAAGGGTGGTGGGCATAGAAAATTCAATGTAACAAGCTGGCAAAGGACAACAATGACTGGCACACTCAACCCCTATGAGGCTGAGTGCAATCTTTCTTTGATTATCATAACACAACATCAGACTTTAGTGGAGAGAAAAATCAAATCCACTCCAGCTTGCTAGGATTGAAATACAGATGGTTCACTACCATTTGCAAGTTACTCATCATAAACTTTTCACAGTTTTGAGAACAGATAGATAAAATAGATGTATTAAGTCTATAGGGGACTGGGCACTCAAACCTATGAAGAATGGTTACAGGAATTGGATATGTATAGTTTAATGAAAAGAAGGACTAAGGGTGACATGATAGCAATGTTCCAATATCTAAGGGGCTGTCGTAAAGAAGAGGGAGTCAACCTATTCTCCAAAGCTGGACAAGAAGCAATGGGTGGAAAATAATCAAGGAAAGAAGCAATCTAGAATTAAGGAGAAATTTCCTGACAGAACAATGAATCAGTGGAATGACTTGCCCCCAGAAGCTTTGGGTGCTCCAGCCCTGGAAGTTTTTAAGAAGAGATTGGACAACCATTTGTTTGAAATGTTATAGCAGAAATGTCAAACTTGCGATGTCACATGATGTCACACAACATATCGGGATGGTTTTGCCATTGCCGGCAATGGGGTGGGAGCAGCTTCCGCGTGACGTGTCCAGCCCATGGGCCAGCAGTTTGACACCACTGTGTTATAGGGTTTCCATCCTGAGTAAGGGGTTGGACTAGAAGACCTCCAAGGTCCCTTCCAACTCTGTTATTTTGTTACATCCCCTGCAATTCTCAGAGATCTATTTCTATCTAATTCCCATCTACTTCCTGATAATATGAAACATGTTTTCCATGTAGAGTTCAACATGTTATATAAGTTATTTCAACTCCAGGCTTGATAGTGGGGTGTCCTCGTTGAAATATTTGCCTTTGAAGCTACTAACTGGGGGGAAATGCTTTATAGACAATATTTATTTAGTTTTCCTGACTTGATAAACAGTAAGAATTTTCTAATGGGTGCACTTAGAACCTTGCAGAAGCTCGATGCCTAATATATTAATGATAACATAAATTTCATGCATTTTAGTTTACTGAGTACGATAAAATAAACTCAACTTCCTGTGTCCATCAATAAATCTGTTAGTTCAATATACTGTAAGGCACTTTGATGTCATTGCTGTTGTTGCTGTTAAACAGATTAACATTTGTGCCTCACATAAGTTATACAGTTTGTAAGTTAAAATATCTTGATTTTCTTTCACAAGCAAACATTTATTCAGGGAAATCTTTTACAAAGGTCAGGCCATGTGTATTATGTCAACTCAGATTAATGGCACTTCAGTGTGAATTAATAAGTGCAGAAACTCTTGAAAGAATCATATTCCTTGATGAATCCTGTTCTCTGACAATTTATTAAGTCATTCTGTTATTTCTTAGAGAAACATGATATTAGCTTCTAAAATACTCATATTTATCAGGCTGTTCAAAAACCTTCTTGTTATGTCCTGCCATTCTATCATTTTATTCCAGAGATGGGAAACTGAATCCAGTCAAAAAATTATATTCCTGCTTACAGATAGAGAAACTTGCTTTACCTCACTCTTTTTTTTTCTTTTCTTTTTTTTGTAAAAAATTCTTTTATTAAAACAATCAACATCAAACATAAGATCGTATTAAAAAGCAATCATCATATAACCTGCAATACAACACTAAGGATTAGTCTTTGTAAACGTCTGGTTTAGTAAACATTCCTCACTCCTCACGTCAAGCCTCAACTATATGCCTGATACATTTTATTTGATTGGTGTTTCTCTTATATATGTTCTATCTACTGTTTCTAGTCTATCACATATTGTTCATTCAATTTTTTGCTAGGGATCATAAAAGATTGCTTTACCTCACTCTTGAACAGGGCTTATGTCCATAAGAGAATATAGGGGTTTCTGCTGAAAGAATGTGGCTTCCATCTCCTTTAATACCATCCACCTTGTTGGGACTTTTTTTTTATCTTTTCTTCACCACAGTCTGGGATGGGCAATAAGATGCTGACTCCTTGATTCCTTTAAGGAACTAAGAAAGCAAGAAGAGGACAAAAATGAGAAGGAAAAAAAACAATCTAGAGCTGGTACATCAGTAAGGAGAATATGAAGAGAAAACATGCTGTTGCAGAAAACATACTGCATTTGGCAGCCCTACTAATAACTTTTATATATTCCATCATTTAGGAAATGTTGATTACTCTTCTGAAATTTCTGAAAATGTTTTCAATGATAAAAAGCTTAAAAGCAATAGGTAAAGAAGCTAGTAGTTTTCAATTGCAAAATGACTTCACAATGCATTGGAAGGTTGATGACATTTTATTCTCCTATATCCTGTTACACCAAAGTAGTCTACATTATGTATTTGAAGGTTCAAGTAAACACCAACACATCCTGATCTGAATATTCTGTTTGAATGCTTAATTCTTAAATGAATAGTAAATGCTTTAATTCCTCCGAGGCTTACATTACAAAATAGGGTCATAACAAAAGAGAAAAAAAAACAATATTAAGCCCTCTAACGTAATACATTATAATGTGCTGGATCATAAATTATTTTGATCCAAATGAACTGAAAAGAAAGGAAGGAAGGAAGGAAGGAAGGAAGGAAAGAAGGAAGAAAGAAAGAAAGAAAGAAAGAAAGAAAGAAAGAAAGAAAGAAAGAAAGAAAGAAAGAAAGAAAGAAAGAAAGAAAGAAAGAAAGAAAGAAAGAAAGAAAGAAGGGAGATTGCAAAGGTTTATGAAGCTGGTGGGGAAAAAAGGGAATATTTTATTTCAGATCTAGTTTCATCTTGTCTTGAAGTGTACATCCTAAGGAACCTGGATTTGCTCAAATTCAAAATTCATGACCAATGAGTATAACAAGTATATATAGTCTTCCATTTGATGTAGGGATACAAAAGGGACCATAAAATATTAGCATTCTGGGATTTTTATTGCATGCATGAATTAATACACTGCATTCAAAGATAGGAGGACTTCTTTTATCCCAATTCCTATGGAAACTATATCACTGCAGTAAATAACGAATTGCAAAATTCCTTTAAGATGGAGACAAGATACAGCAAATCAGTTGTTACAGTTTTCTGAGATGTGGAATTCAGCATTTAAATTGTAAACTACTGGGGACTTATTCTAAAATAAATGTAAAGCTATTTGAAATATTGTTTTTTTTTATAGATTGATTGAGGAATAAATGTTTATACCTATTTAGATTTAAGCCCTATTAAGTTCACTGTACTTGGTATCCAGGAAGTATGTATAAGATTGTAAAGACTGGTTTATAAGAACATGTTATCTTTTTTTTTTCCTCAGAAGAAACGCTGTGGAGAGGAATAGTATAAATTAGGGATATTAATGTAGCTTTTAGTGCAGCGGTTCTCAACCTTTTTCAGGCCGAGACCCCACCTGCGCCACCCATGTACGGCGCAACCCTGACCTGCACCGCGCATGCGCGGCGTGACGGGCCACACCGCGCATGCGTGGCGCAACGGCCTGAACCGCACATGCGCGGCGCGATGACCCGAATCGTGCATGTGCAGCGCGATGGGCCGAACCGCGCATGTGCGGCGCAACGGCCCAAACCGCGCATGTGCAGCGCAACGGCCCCAAACGCGCATGCACGGCGCAACGGCCCGAACCATGCATGCGCAGCAGGCCAAACCACGCATGCGCGGCATGACGGGCCGAACCATGCATGCGCGGCACGCGTGCGGCAGCCCGAATTGCGCACGTATGGTGCGATGGGCCGAATTGCGCATGCGCGGCGTGCGCGCGATGGCCGAGGGGAAATGGAGAAAAAAAATGGCGGACTGCAGTGGTTGGCGACCCCCGTGAAACGGTCATTCGACCCCAAATGGGGTCGCAACCCATAGGTTGAGAACCGCTGGTTTAGTGGATTTGGCAAAAAAAGAGAAATGCTGAAGCTATGGAGAACTGAGAACATTGCTGAGACTTTATAGAGCAGTATTTTTTTCAACTTTAGCAACTTTGAGAAATGTGGACTTTAACTTCCAGAATTCCCCACATAACATGCTGGCTGGAGAATTCTGGAAGCTGAGGTCCACATATCTGCAAATATTAAAGTTGCAAATCTTAAGGTTGAGGAATACAGTACTGGAGGATGAAGATGAGGTTTGCTAAAGTTCAGGACTGGGATTTCAGGAACAGTTTAAGCAAATACATTTATGAATGAAACCACATTGGAAACCAAAGGAAATTAAAGAAAAAGAAAGATGAAGCCAGAGGAAAAAAAATGCTTTAAAACCTTTCTGAAACTCGTTGGACTTTAGGAAAATGTGGCTTAGGAGGGAGACACTGAAGAGACAGAGCTAACAACATTAAAACATAAGTAAAATTTAAACACGTAACATTATTATTAAGTTTAAGCAATTTGTTTATTTTATTTATTTTATTTTATTTTATTTGGTCTTGTATGCCGCTCCTCTCCGGAGACTCGGAGAGGCTAACAACATGTATATAAAACATCAAATTCCAATACAAGTCCAAATAAAAATATCTAAAAAACAAACTAACACCCACTCATATTCACCATTCAATCCACAATCATGCCCAGGCCTGCCGGCAGATGTAAGTTTTAAGGTTTTTACGGAAGGCCAGGAGCGTGGGAGAAACGTGGACTTCAGGAGGCAGTTGGTTCCAGAGGGCGGGTGCCACAACAGAGAAAGCCTTCCCCTTAGGGCCCGCCAGCCGACATTGTTTCGCTGACGGGACCCGGAGGAGGCCGACCCTGTGTGCTCTCACCGGTCGTAGGGAAGTATGTGGCAGAAGATGGTCCCGTAAGTATCCTGGTCTCCAATTTCTCCAACAAACATATATTTTTTTTAAAAAAAAAGATTTATTCCTTTTCTGAATTAAACAAACAGACTAAAGTCTGAATTAAACAGACTAAAACAAAATAGAATTAAAAATCTATTAATTTCAAATGGAGAGGGTTCATTCCTCCTATTGTCATAATTTCAGGAAACCAATATTCTGTATTTTTCCAATCTTTTGCATGCATTTGGTCATTATGAAGATTGTAAGTCACTTTTTAAAAATTTTCTTTTCTTTCTTTTTTCTTATTTTTCCCCTTTCTCCTTTTTCCATTCTATCCTTTCGCACTTTCTATTCACTTTTTCTTTTTTCTTTTTCTTTTGGTCTGAGTTTAGTTTTGTTTGTCTTCTGTTTTTTTTTAAAAAATCAATAGTTATTTTGATAGAAGGGTTGTACCTAATTATTGACGTAAAACTAATATAGGGTACGTTAAGAAAACCATGTTGCAAAAATATTTCCTAAATTCATTAATATCCTAGAAAACAAATAACATGATTATATAAAATCATGTTAAGAAAAATAAGGAAACTATTATTGACATGATAGAAAATTGTACAAAGAATAATAGATACTTGTAGTCATTTTTTATCCTGCCTCAGAACAGTTCTAGACTAATCTTTCTGTGCCAGAAATAGTAATTATAAATGTCCAGTAACACAAAGAAGTGAACTGTCATTTATCTCCATTACATTTCATGTTAGAGCTTGAAAGGCTTTATTCCCTTTCAGTCCACTAAAAAGAAAAAAAAAGACAGATATGGAAAATTATTGTCACAACAAAAGATAAGAAGAAGGATGGTGTCTATTTTGTTAAACTGCTGAGGAAGAAAAACACATGGACAAGTGTTCAGTGTCAGCAGTTTTTATTTTAAACCCATTCAAAATTGCCTAGCTTCAGGCAGATTCATGCATGCATGTTCTCAGCTTGATAATGCCAGATCTTTGTAATATGCTTGTGCTAATGAGCTGTTAATATAGAATATCCCACATATACATTATACAACTCAAAGTAATCTTGTTTAATGGAATGGCTTTTTGTAGTTAGTCTGCATTGATGAAATCAAAAAGTAGTTCTTATAGTCATCACTGGATGATGTCACACCTTCACATTTGTAGAGTTAAAACAAAAACACAAAATCTGGGGAACATGGTGCACACACCAATGTCAGCTTCTAGAAGTATGGCTACCTTTAAATAACTTTCTTTAAAGCTTTAAATCTTATCTTCAGACTTATTTGCAATTGGAAAACCTGATAAGGCAGAACATCCAAATGTAGAAAGAGATCTAATGGGCTTAAGATTATTTATTTATTTATTTATTTATTTATTTATTTATTTATTTATTTATTTATTTATTTATTTATTTAACGATTTTTATACCGCCCCCCTCCCGAAGGACTCGGGGCGGTGTACAGCCCAATTAAAAATGACAACATACAAAAATTAAAATTATTAAAAATAAATTAAATAATTTGGCCCAATCATTTAAAAACCCAATACATAATCTAAAAACTCAATCCCCTAAAAACAATTATGGCCATTGTTGGAACCGGAACTACTATCCCAGGCCGGCTTGTCGGAATAAATATGTTTTTAATTCTCGACGGAAGGAACGCAATTCCGTCATCGTACAGAGTTCGGGGGGAGCTCGTTCCAAAGCGTTGGAGCTCCCACAGAGAAGGCCCTCCCCCTGGGGGTCACCAGCCGACATTGTGTGGCCGACGGCACCCTGAGGAGACCCACTCTGTGGGAGCGTACCGGACGGTGGGAGGTATTTGCTGGCAGAAGGCGGTCCTGTAAATATCCGGGTCCGATGCCATGGATCCTATTCACCTCTTCACGCTGCAGGCAAGAAAAACTTTGGGAGTAGCTAGGTGGCTGAAAATGAGGGCATCAAAGCACAATGTCTTGCTGACCACTTTTGATCCCCATTCCCACTTGCGAGCTCATTTTTTTTTCTTATAGTAACTTTATTTCCAGTCCAGAAGTTTTTTTTTAATAAACCATCTGAACATCTATTTCACTTCTAATGTAGAATAGTTTACAAGAAATACAGCATTGTTTAACTATACCATTGTTATTGGTGAGACAGTGTCAAGTAATACCTTAGAGACACACTGTGCATGTTCTTCTTTGAATATTAATTGTGAAAGACTACCATTGCTACAAATGGGAAAAGAACAAAAAATCCGTAGTCATTCTATTAAATAATCATATATGTCTGCTTTCAGATGCGATTTTGTTACCTGGTTCTGGCTTCTTTCCATTATTAATTTTCCTTCTTTTGTCTTGGCAGCATTCTTGGCATCATTTGATCAACGAAACATTTCATCCAATCAGTGGTAACAAGCCAACTTGTTCCTTATTTCCAGCTGGAATTTATGATTAGCAGTAGCTATCTAATGCTGCTATTAAAAGCACACATGCAATATAGATAAACAGGAAGAGAGGAGAGGAGAGGAAGAAGAGGGGAGGGGAAGAAGAGGAGAGGGAAAGAGAGGAGAGGATAGGAGAGGAGAGGAGAGGAGAGGAAGAAGGGATGGGAAGAGAGAAGAGTGATTAAAGAAACTGGGGAAGGAACAAGGAAGGAAAAAATGGTAGCATGAAATATAACAAAAAGATATGGATATTCATGTCAGAAATCCTGGAAATTATTAATATGAGTTGATAGTAAAAATATGAAACATGGTTGGTACTGTACTTTTAACCTCTCTTGGCTGTGATGGATAATTCAGAACCCATTTGTGCTCTGTGAAAAGAGGAAAAGAAGCAATCAATTCAACTTGAGATATGAAACCAAACTACCGTATAAAAAGAAAAAGAAAAGAGGAGGGTAGCAAAGAGCAGATCAGACAACCAATTGCAGCACATAGAAGCTGTAGCAATCTAGAACCAGTTCCCAATAATCTGGGTGACTAAGTAACACAACATTTTTTGTGTCTTATGCTTTTAGAACACAAAGGTGGTCTAATGAATCAGGACATTTGGGGGGGGGGAATAAATGGTAAGTTAAGACCATTTCAGCTAGGTTACAATGCCATGCATGGCTGGCCTGAAGCTGAGATTCCTTTGATAATTCTAATTGAGGGGTTATTAATGGTAGATGAATTGGAATGTGGAGAACAACTGAGAGAAATATGATTTACTCTACAACAATGTAACAGTATATCTGAAGAAGACAATATAGGACAATAATTATATTGTAAATTAGAATAACAAATGTTATGTTTCATCACTATCTTCAAATGGGGAGTTGAACAGCATAATAGGAGATTTACTCTGTAAGAAAGTTTGAACATTTTTTTTTAGCTTTAGTTCTCCATTCCCTTTCTCACTAGATTTTAGCTGTATGGTTCTGTGACTTCAACCTTTTGAAAATAGGATGGTATTAATGTATCACCTTGATGGCACATCATGGCATGTCAGTATAACGTGTGGGTTAGGACAACCAAAAATATTTTGGGAATGAGAGTATAACAATAATGCCTAAAGGAGAGGTAGTTAGGGCTACATAAACACAGAAAGAGCGTGGTACGCTACATGCACTATAAAATCTAGATTTGTCAAATGTTAAGATAGGAAGAAAACAAGTGAAAAGTACAATTTTGGCATGGGGGAATAAGTGAATATTTAATTTCGAGCATCTTTACTTAATAAATGCCTCAGTGAGTCAAATAAAGTTTGAATTTCTCATCAAGTAAAATTAAACATGTGTCTCATTGGGATGAAGGAGAGCTTTTAAAGGTCTTTGTTCCCAACAGTTAAATGTCATTCATAGAAAAGAAAAAATACATTCTGATCTCATTAATTCCCAGATATACTTAAATAATGATTACATACCATTATTATAATCATAAAATTAGAAGTCTAATTCTGCTTGGCATGAAAACACTGAAAATGTCTGAGTTGATTTCAAAAGAAAATGACAAAGCTATATATATATAATAATAATGCCAAACGATTTTATAAGTTTTTAAAGTAATCCAGTCCTTCATCCAAACCAAACAGCATGCTCAAAATATACTTTGAAATGGGTTCAAAGAGTTGTATAATCACCAAGTGAACTCCATTTGAGGTTGGGAAATCAGTGGAAACTAGGCATAGATTGAATAAAAATAAACTTATGACATCTATAATATCTATTCACACACATAAATAACAGAATAACCAAATAACAACGCTGGAAGAGAGTTTGAGGTCTTCTAGTCAAATTCCCTGCTCAAGCAGGAAAGCTTATACCATTTCAGACAAATGGTTGTCCAATCTCTTCTTAAAAACTTCTGGTATTGAAGAACTCACAACTTATTTATTTATTTATTTATTTTATTTATTTATTTATTAAATTTCTATGCCGCCCTATTCCGGGAACTCAGGGCGGCTTACAGCATAAATAGAAATCCAATAAAAACTAAACTGTACATATATAAAAATATAAAAAAGAAGAACCCCTAAATTAAGAACCATTCATTCAGCAAACGTACACACAGACATACACTGGCTAGGGGCAAGATGTCAACCGCCCCAGGCCTGCCGGCAGAGATGGGTCTTTAGTAGTTTACGAAAGGCGGAGAGGGTGGGGGCGATACGGATCTCCGGGGGGAGTTGATTCCAGAGGGCCGGGGCCGCAACAGAAAAGGCCCTTCCCCTAGGCCCCGCCAGGCGACACTGTCTGGCTGACGGGACCTGGAGAAGGCCGACTCTGTGGGCCCTAACCGGTCGCTGGGTTTCGTGAGGCAGCAGGCGGTCCCGTAAGTAACCTGGTCCGATGCCATGTAGGGCTTTATAGGTCATAACCAACACTTTGAATTGCGTTCGGAGACCAATAGGCAGCCAATGCAGCTCACGGAGTGATGCTGAGATGTGGGCATTTCTGGGCAGGCCCAACACTGCTCGCGCGGCTGCATTCTGCATTACCTGAAGTCTCCGAACGTTTTTCAAAGGTAGCCCCATGTAGAGAGCATTGCAGTAGTCGAGCCTCGAGGTGATAAGGGCATGAGTGACTGTGAGCAGAGACTCCCGGTCCAAATAGGGCCGCAACTGGTGCACCAGGCGAACCTGGGCAAATGTCCTCCTCGCCACAGCCGACAAATGATGTTCCAAGTTTAGCTGTGGGTCGAGGAGGACGCCCAAGTTGCGGACCTTCTCCGAGGGGGTCAAAAGCTCCCCCCCCAGGCTGATGGATGGATAGATTGAATTATCTTTGGGAGGCAGAACCCATAGCCACTCCGTCTTGTCGGGGTTGAGTTTGAGCCTGTTGGCACCCATCCAAACCCTAACAGCCTCCAGACATCGGCACATCACTTCCGCTGCTTCACTGAAATGACACGGGGTGGAGATGTAAAGCTGGGTATCATCAGCATACTGATGATATCTCACCCCGTGTTGTCGGATGATCTCACCCAGTGGTTTCATGTAGATATTAAACAGCAGAGGGGAGAGGACCGACCCCTGAGGGACCCCACAAGGGAGGAACCTAGGGGTCGACCTCTGACCCCCCGCCAACACCGACTGTGACCGACCAGTGAGGTAGGAGGTGAACCACTGCAAAACAGTGCCCCCAACCCCCAACCCCCCCAGTCGGTGCAGAAGGATACCATGGTCAATGGTATCGAAAGCCGCTGAGAGGTCAAGTAGCACCAGGATAGTGGAAAATCCCCTATCCCGGGCCCGCCAGAGATCATCCGTCAGCGCGACCAAAGCAGTTTCCGTGGAGTAGCCGAGCCTGAATCCTGACTGTTGAGGGCCCAGATAATCGGCCTCATCCAAGGACCGCTGGAGCTGGAGTGACACCACCTTCTCAACAACCTTCCCTATAAAGGGAAGATTGGAGACAGAACAGTAGTTGTTTAATACAGCTGGGTCCAGGGAAGGCTTCTTGAGGAGGGGGCGCACAATTGCCTCCTTGCAGGGAGCCGGAAAGGACCCCTCCCTCAAAGAAGCGTTAACAATCTCCTGAACCCAGCCCCGCGTCACCTCCCTGCTTGCCGAAACCAGCCAGGAGGGGCACGGGTCCAATAAACAGGTGGCGGAGCTCACAGCTCCAATGGCCTTGTCGACTTCATCGGGTGCCACCGGGTCAAACTCAGTCCACACAACAGGATCAAGACGAGTCCCTGTCATCTCGACTGAATCATTATCAGCCGACACTGCATTCCAATTGGAGTCAAGGTCCATCCGAATCTGGGCGATTTTATCCGCAAAAAACTTATTAAAGTCCTCAGCACTACCCTGCAAGGGTGCATCAACCCCCCCCCCCCGATTAAGGAGGGAGCGAGTTACCCTAAACAGGGCGGCTGGGCGGGATTCCGCAGATGCAATCAAGGCGGAATGATACGCGCATCTTGCCGCCTTGAGCGCCACCTGATAAGTCTTGATATAAGATCTTAAAAGTGTTCGGTCAGATACGGATTTACTTTTCCTCCATCGCTTCTCTAGACGTCTCTTCTGGCGCTTCATCCCCCTGAGTTCCTCAGTGAACCAAGGAGATCTCCTGGGTCTGCTACCACAGAGAGGTCGCAGTGGCGCGATCCGGTCAAGAGCCCCCTTCGCAGCCATATTCCAGGCCGTAACCAGGGACTCTGCCGAACCGAGAATGAGAGAATCCGGTATTTCCCCAAGCGTCCTCTGAAAACTCTCTGGGTCCATCAGACGTCTGGGGCGGAACCACCTAATCGGTTCCGCCTCCCTGCAGGGGAGGATTGGAGCCTTGAAAACAAGCCGTAACAGAAAATGGTCTGACCATGACATAGGCAAGATATCTAAGCCCCTTAAATTCAGATCATTACTCAACTGTTCTGAGAGGAATACCATGTCGGGAGTGTGTCCCCTCTCGTGAGTCGGTCCCTGAACTACTTGAGTCAGGTTCATGGTTGCCATGGTGGCCATGAACTCCTGCACCAACCCAGAGGATCCGCCGAGCGATGGAAGGTTTAAGTCCCCCAAGACAATAAGCCTGGGAAACTCAACCGCCAGCCCAGCAACCCCCTCAAGTAGCGCAGGCAGGGCTGTTGACACGCAGCTGGGAGGCAGGTACGTGAGCAACAAGCCCACCTGAACCCCTAGGTCCAACTTCACAAGGAGCAACTCACAACCCGCAATCTCAGAAACAGCGAGCCTGCGTAGGCTAAAAGTCTTCTTGGCTATAATAGCCACTCCTCCCCCCCTTCCCTGGGGTCGTGGCTGGTGCCATACCTGAAACCCGGCTGGACACATCTCAGAGAGAGGAACTCCTCCCTCCGTGCCCAGCCAGGTCTCGGTAACACATGCGAGGTCGGCCTCCTCATCCAGGAGAAGATCATGGATGAGGGGAGCTTTATTTACAACCGACCTGGCATTGAGCAGCAACAACCTGAGCCCAGGGTCCGGATTTCGCCCATTACCAGTACTTCGGGTTGAACTCACAGGGTCGGAGCAAGGGATCGCTTTTAGACAGCGAGCTCTTGTTCCCCGAGAATGGCCTACCCTATGGCTCCCCCCATATCTGCCTCTCCCCAGCAAGACCGGTATACTTTGGCCCTCTATCACCCCAGAGCCAGCGTCTCCCCTCCCCTCCGCCTCTGCCATGCCAGGCAGGCTAGCCAGTTCATCACATTCATTCCACTCAGCCACAACTTCATCCATAAGACCAATTTATCCCTCCCACTCTTTAAACTAAACACATTAAAAACAATAAACTAACCATCCATTCAACCCGATTCTTTCCACTAACATCAGTCCCCCCCATCATTCATAGCATCTAACAATTAATTAAAATAGTATTAAACAATTTAAATATTTAAAATTTAAAATTTATACAAACAATAGCTAACAAACAATTGCTCTGGATGGATACCCAGTCAGGATCAAGAGCTTTCTAAAACCATTATACTAACCAAAATAATTATACTAACAATAACAATGATTGTGGAACCCAACGTCCCAAAGATAGAGATAAGGCCTTCATATAAGTTCAACATAATGGCAGCAGCAACAAAGGCCTCACCCACAGGTCTTACAATTTAGGGAAAAACATCCAGCGACGGAGCAGGCCCGTTAGCCACAATAACCACTTCCACAATTCCACAACAAGTCTGGGCTTGTTGCTGGTTTACTGGCCCGGCTGCTGCTGCTGCCGCTGCTGCCGCTGCTGCCGCTGCTGCCGCCGCTGCCGCTGCTGCCACTGCTGCCGCTGCTGCTGCTACCGGACTGCTGCCCGTTGTAAACCAGGGCTTGTTGCTGGTCTACTAGCCCGGCTGCTGCTGCTGCTGCTGCCTGTTATAAGTCAGGGCTTGTTGCTGGTTTACTGGTTTACTGGTTTGCTGGTCTACTGGCCCGGCTGGTTTACTGGCCCGGCTGGTTTACTGGTTTGCTGGTTTACTGGCCCGGCTGCTGCTGCTGCCACTGCTGCCGCTGCCACTGCCGCCGCTGCCGCCGCTGCTGCTGCTACTGCTGCTGCTGCTGCCTATTATAAATCAGGGCTTGTTGCTGGTTTACTGGCCCGGATGCTGCCGCTGCCACTGCCACTGCTGCTGCTGCCGCTGCTGCTGCTGCCTGTTGTAAGTCAGGGCTTGTTGCTGGTTTACTGGTTTACTGGCTACCGGACTGCTGCCTGTTGTAAATCAGGGCTTGTTGCTGGTTTACTAGCCCGGCTGCTGCTGCTGCTGACTGTTGTAAGCTACCGGACTGCTGCCTGTTGTAAATCAGGGCTTGTTGCTGGTTTACTAGCCCGGCTACACCACTCAGGTGATCCAGTTGACACTGTTACATAAATCTAGCAATATTAGTAATAAGTCAATCTGCTCAATCCAATTAAATATAAAGTAGATCTTGAAATGGAAATGGAGAAAAACTCTGTTCTGCTCCAGGTAAAAATGTTAAATGCTTATTGCTTGCTTCTGGAGGCAAGTTGTTCCACTGATTAATTTTTCTGTCAAGAAATGTCTCTTTAGTTCTAGGTTGCTCCTTTCCTTGATGAGTTTACATCTGTTACTTCTTATCCTGCCTTCAGGTGCTTTAGAAAATAGGTTGACCCTTCTTCTTTGTGGCAGAATAAAACATTTTTCCAGGGAATACCAGGCTAGTAAACTAGATTGGGGAGTCTGAAAACATCTAGAAAAAAATATTTGGTATTATTTTCAAGAAAACTACATGGTTGTGTCCATGAAATCACTAGGAAGTCAGTAAGGTTAATTTGAAGAAGGTGTTTATGTTTGTTGTTTTTATTATGCTCAGATTTGTTTTTTTTTTTTGTTTTATACTCCAAACATAGTGTTGCATACAATTATATACTACATGTCATATAAGAAATTTCTGGTTTGTTTTCAAAATGCAGGGTTGTCTTTTCTTTAGGAAAAGCACTTTACCATTTTTTCGACAATAATTTTATCTACTTATCCCCTTCTGCCTCACTAACAGGGCACCTAATATCTGTTTATTAACCTGTATTTATGTTTCTTTTGCTTTTTTGGCCCTATAAGGATTCCGTTATTCTAGAAGACAGGAGATCCTTGTAATATATTCTTTGACAGTAGTAGTAGTAGTAGTAGTAGTAGTAGTAGTAGTAGTAGTAGTAGTAGTAGTAGTAGTAGTAGTAGTAATAATAACAACAACAACAACAACAACAACATCAAGCACACCGAAGTCAAGAAAAAGATTAGAGGTGAATACATCAAGAGAGTGAAGAAGATCTTAAAGTCCAAACTCAATGGAGGAAATACTATAAAGGCAATCAACACCTGGGCAATTCCAGTCATTAGATACACAGCTCGAATAGTGGATTGGACTCAAGCAGAACTAAAAGCAATGGATAGGAAGACCAGAAAAATAATGACAATGAATTATGCGCTTCATCCACGAAGTGACATTGACAGACTTTATCTACCAAGGCAAATAGGTGGGCGTGGAATGCTGCAAGTACATCAGATGGTTGAAGAAGAAAAAATGGCTTTGGAAGAATATCAATATTTAACATGTTGATTGTCTAGACACCTTGTCAAGCAGTTTTACATGTCTATCAGGAAAATGTCAGTCAAAGGAGGAAAGGTGGCCTTATAGCTATTGCTTGGGGAGTAGTCATCTGCTGAGCTAAAGGAATGAAGTTAGCAAGCAAGAGTATGTCCATCTTCCCATTGGCAAGATCGATTGACTTCACTACTGCCATTCATGAAAACCTTTGTCACTTGGTGACAAGCCTGAGGCATTGCAGAATGGATTAAAGATTATAATCAGGCATCTCTTTTGTGAGACCAGTATAGTACAGACTGCAACCTGAAAAGCAAAGTGGAGCATGCTGGCTACTTAAAAAGATGCAACAATCTTTTCCACAGGCCTACAAAACCAACTGGAGCATCTAAATTATACAATTATACAATACAATTATATAAATTCCTTAAATGATGGGAGACACATATAAAAATATATTTAGCTGGGAAACAGTTTTAAATAGTAGTGCTGTAGTCTCAAATTAGCTTCAGTGACCTGAAGCAACTTTTCAGTCCAGTGCACCAGTCACAGCCTCGCTCATATATATAGTAAAACATGCCTCTGTTAATATTCAGTTTATTGCGTATGGATATGTCAGGCTGCAGCTGAAACTTCTCAGAGCACAAAATAAGTGAAACGAAATACTGACTGGAACCGAGTGAAATGAAATAACCGTGCTTTTCTCTGGAATCTTCACCAGCTTTCAATTTATTCAAGGCCTCAGTTCAAGATCCTGGCATTAATCTATAAATCCCTTCAGGCAAAAAAAAATAATAAGTAAAAACACCCGCTAGTGTCATCTCAGATAGCTTCAGAGAAATAGAAGATAGCTTTTAACAAAATGTCTAAGCTATTTTTTTTTTTGCTAAAGTATTATATATTTCTGATTTTTGGTAACATACCTTTTGAGGTTTTTGGGAATAGACCATTGATCTTCAAATAGAAGATTCTGTAAAAGGATTAATTAGCTGCATATATAAATTTCTACCTCAGGCAGCTATGTCATACATTATAAGTTAAAAGGTAGGTATGAACTGTGACATCAATCAGTTTGTGTGCCACATAATGTTGCTGCCAAATACCGAAGTTAAGTCAAAATTTACTTTTGATGGGATAGGTTTTCCTTTTCTGTTCCCTTAAAAAATTGAAAATATACATCAAGCTGATTAGGCTCAGAGTTTTACATAAGTTATGACTGCCTGCAGCCAGCAGCCAGGCATTCTGAGAGACTGTCAAAATACAGTTTTTCAGCCTTCTCTTTATGAATACTGGCATTCTTCTGTAATTCAAAACTGCAGATGTCAATCTTACACAAGAAGGAAAACGGAAGAATTCTGTTAAGAAGCTACATTGGAGTTACTACTTATTGTCAGTGCCATAGTTACTATGCTTCATTGCAATGGGAGATGCAAAGTTAGGGATCAACTCAAAGACATTTTTTTTCTTTTTGCAACTTTTCAAGGTTAATCAAGCTGTCAGAAAGAAATTGCAAATAGTTGTGCCTGCACTGAACAGTACAAATGTGCAATCACAGCAGGAAAAGGAATATGTTTTCCACTTGGTTGCAATCATTTATCGAAAGTTCTCAAGGAAAATGGTCTGTAACTTAGATACAATTTGGAATCATTTATAAAAAAATAGCTATGGACTCTTCCTATCATGTTGTTAATCCCCCCCAAAAATATGATTTAGTGCAGAAATAAACTCTGTATGAACATGTAAAGAAAAGGACTATATAATTCCTATTTTCTGACTGTATTTCATTTTCCTGATGCAGTCCACAGCTCAGTGTGCACTTTTGGGGAAATGAGTCTGAATTGCACATATGACACCAACAATTGCTCATCTAATTGGGCATGCAAGTGCACTTGAATGCAGTTTAATATTCATAACAATTGCTATTCAAGACTGATCATGTTTGGCTCCCTTTAGAGGAAAAAAATGCAGCTCAGGAGCATGATAAAGTAACACTAGTGAGAAAATAAACATAGAATACAGAATAACAGAGTTGGAAGGAAACTTGGAGATCTTTTAGCTGAGCCCCTGCTTAAGCAGGAAACCTTATACCACTCCAGACAAATGGCTGCCCTGTCTCTTCTTAAAAATCTTCAGTGATGGATATAAATATATTAAATAGTCCAAAAGATTGATCAGTAATATGAAGAGGATCCTATCTATAAAATTAAAATTAAATGATGGTTTTCCAAAGCATGTTAATGTGCCCAGTAGGGCCAAGAAACACATGGAGACATTCTCAGGAAAGTTTAAGGGAAGAAGTTTCATATTCACATCAGCCTATTGTTAATTCTGCTTTAAAAAGGAAATCATAGGAAATAGTTCAAATCAACAGCAAGTCAACAGTCTAAACAAAAATGCAACATACAGTATAAACCAAATAAATACTGAAATTTCAAAGCAGTAAGAAGGATAGATGCAATCTCACATACACTGAATGTGCTTGATCAGAAAATAATGTGTTTAAAGTACTATTTACAATTTCTTATGGTCAGCTTAATTATAGGATCAAAAACATACAGTTAAAAAAAACTGTACATTTCAAATACTATAATGTGGCTTATGATTAAATATAAAGATTTAAGAGTAAAATGCTATATTCCAGAATATAATAGTTTCTGGAATGTTTTATTCTCTGAAGAATATATATTACTATGTGGACCAGATAGAACTTAGTTTCCATTCATATGAAAGAATAAGAAAAGGAAGCATTTATAACAAAATATTGTCACTAAAGTGTCATAATGGGAAACATCACTTCTTTGGTAAATTCACTTGAATGTTTATTTCATTGCTAAGATTAAGTGTGAACATTACCATTCAGAAAAGCCATTGGAAAGAAGTCCAGAAGATCAGAAGTTGGAATGAAACCCACTTGGACCCACCTGTTATATGTTGTGTGGGAACACAATTTCTACTCATGTTAATTTAGGATCCCCTGGAAATATTAAGAGCTTAAAACTCTATAAATGATTTTTAAGAGTTACTTTATAAAGGTAGTTTGATGATGTCAGCTTATCCATTACTCATCAAAATTTAACTGTTGTTACCAAGGTAACAATTATGAACCTTAGGGCTCTATAATTAATCCTGTAAACTAATGTACTGAATAAGAAAACTTACAATTCTTTAAAATGTGATACTTTAGGCATCAGAGAGTCCAAAAAATATAAATAATAAAAAAATAATAAAAAGGTGAATTACTAAGTAGGGGTAAAGGTGAAAGAAGTAAAAAGGAAAGATTGTGGACTTAAACATTTGATCAAAACCATTGTCTTTTTATTGTAACATATTTAAAAATAGGATGCAGCATTGATATTAAGGTCATGGCTACCATCCTGATTTTTTTTTTTTACCTTTTCCTCCCAGAAATTTGCAAATAACCAAGAGGCCAACTTTGCAGTCACTTTGTCCAGACTAATAAACAATCTAGTTGCATATATTTCATTTTAGCATAAGAGCCCATCCCTATTTTTATATACTGTAAAAAAAAACCAACAACACATCATTTATATTATCTAGCCTTATGTTGGCTACATTCAGAAAATTGTATTTAATAAGTATTAAACATTTATATTTATTTACAATGGATTGATGCCTTTAAAAAAATCAAATTATTTCCAAGCACTTATATAGCTTGACGTTTGTAACATACCATTCAAAAGTAGTTTACAGCAAACTCCACAGAGATCATCTGTATATGTTTAATTATGCTTATCTATCTTGAAAGCACCAATCAGTGCTTAATTATAAGGCATTCTCACTGTATAATTTCTACAAAAGCCATTTTGAGAATCTATCAGGGATAACAGCAATAGCCTCATAAGGCTCTGGAGTATACTATATTAAATTAAACAATGATTGTCTCACCTGATGCTCGGTTCATCTTATGCCAATTCCGCAGCACAAGAAGAAAAAACAGGAGCAAATGGGAATAACTTACTTTCACCGCCCTCTGAATTGCATTTTTTTAAAAAAGAACTTCCTATTTTACATAAACATTCTTCAGCAAATAAATATATTGCTGCACCATTTCTTTTTGGATGGAATTGTAAATCTCACTGTGATTTGAGAGAACAGTCACTCTTATTTAAACATTGCCTTTCTTTTAACAGTATAATACCATCAATTATCCACTGCCTTATAAAGAAAAAAACCTTAATGGTGTTATTTTTTCTCTTCCAATGTTGAACTCTGTACTACTACAGTTGCACCACTGCAATTAATAATTATTTTTAGCCTATTCACTTTAAGTGTGGTTTTATGTCGAGAGAATATAAGCAGAGGAGAATGTGGCAACCTGACACATAATAGACAAAAAGATTGCTTGAAAAACAATAAATTACTAGCTAACAGTGGGGAAAATAATTGACATCAATAATAAATACCATACTTTGGAGTTATTTTCAGTTCTCCTCTGTTTCAACTAACAGCTTGTCATGATTGCAGCACAGAAGGGCAACTATTTTAACTGTTTATTCCCAGTCTCTTGTGAATGTGTTACAATCTTTCATCTGTCTGACGAAACATTCTTGTGCGTCTGCCACAAATGAAAGCAACAATTATCTATGTCAAAAGCCAAAAAGCCAATTTTGTTCAGAGGTATATTATTGCTTATTACCGGGCAACTTAATTGAGTGGAGTGATGGCCTAATGGTGAAGACACTCACCTCCCACTCAGAAGGTTGAGAGTTCAATCCTAGGTAGGGCAGATGTTTCTTTCTCTGATCACAAAGAGAAAATATCTGTTGTAAACTAGGTGAAGAGCAGCCAGCCATTAAACACTCAGCTCCATTCAGTCTCACTGATTCTACCCTGAATTAAGGGATTACAGCAGGGGTTCTCAACCTTGGCAACTTTAAGACTTGTCTTTAAGACTTCTGGACTTCAACTCCCAGAATTCCTCAGCCAGGCACACTGGTTGAGAAATTCTGGGAATTGAAGTCCACAAATCATAAAAGGGCCAAGTTTGAAGACCTCCATTGAGCTATCTTTGTGAATCAATAGGCCTGATTCAATGTTTCTGCTTTTCGCAATAGCCAGGAGTTTCATGAGTGAAACATTGCTTCTATATTTCTTTTCCTGAGCTTTATTCTTGTAATTTGAGGGGGCATAGAAAAATAATTGGAGGGTGCATTCTTAACACAGCACTTTACAGTTGATTTACATATACAAAAGAATAAGAAAATGGGATGATGGGATGTCAAGTCAAGTAAGTTTATTACAGTCAAAGACCAGAGACCAGAACCAGCTAAAAACATTCAAGGAATATCTGGTAATTTTTTTAAAAAAAATAAAATAATAAATAACAGATAAAATCTATATTAAAATCACAATTTGGCATCCAATCTGTCAGTTACACATGAGCAAAACACAGCATGGCTTGACTATACTATATTATCAATCCTTAAACTGTAAGGTCCATGGTCATTAAATACTAAAATGCAAAAAAATAGAAATGCAAAAGGGTTTGCTACATTAGTTGTGTAAAGTAGCTATGGTGGGTTAATCATGTGTTTCCAACAAATCCCCAGTGCTGATGCACAGAATCTGGCCAGCTACACTTTAATCACAGTCTGTTCATCCTTAAGCAATCATTGGAGATGAGCAATGTCAGAATGGCCAGGATATCTATCAATTATTGGGAGGATATGGTTTTTTTTCAAATATCTCTATAAAAAGAGCATCACAGGAGTATGTGTCCAATTGTCTTCACCTCTCCTTAGCCACAGGAACAGATTGTTTCAGTCAACACTATCTTTTTATACTCACCCTGCAGCATGGCCAATGGAAGTGCATGGCACCATGCAAGCCGAAATGCTTTCCAGTGGTTTGCCATTTCCAACTGGCTAAGATAACTAAGAATGATGAGATGATAGATGAGATGATAAATTCTAAAGCAAGATACATTGTGTGTGTATGCGTGTGTGTGTGTGTAAATAGTAGAACAAGTGGAAGGAAGAATCTAAATTAGATTATATTTGTGTGAGGGTTTTTTTGTTTGTTTGTTCCCCCCCATTTGCATGGAGTTCTTATTGGGTGTTTTTTGTCTGTTTTTCCCCTATTTACATAAAGTTCTTATTATCCTACATCAGTTGGTTAAATTGTTTAAAATGTGATCTAATCTTTCTTCCCTAACTGGAAATGAGTATTTTAATATTTCACAAAGGTGGATTCAATCAGCTGATGAATGCAATATGTGATTTCCAAATTAGAACCATTTTATTCTGTTTATTATCTTTACAACCAAAAGTTCCTTACATTTTCTAATTCGTGTTGGGTTTGAGGTAAGATATAAGAAAAGTTTGACTGTCAACATATATTTCTCAACCTTGGCAACTTTAAATGGGGTATGTTTAAAGGGGTTGAAGTCCACCCACTGAAACCTGCCAAAATTGGGAACACTGGTTAAGAAGACATAAATTGTATATAAGTAGACTACACAAGAATGGAGAGAATAAGCCTAAATTCCCCTATTGACTATATCACCCTTTTTACCTAAGTTTGTTTAGATTTATATCCTACCTTTTGATCAAAGTAGCCTACACAACAGTTTCTTAAATGTGTATGGAGATTCTCAGCCATCCAAGCCATGGTTGTCCCAAAGGTACCTTATCAAAAAAAACAAGCTAAAGAAAAAAAAGTCCAGTTGCCTCTTGAGAAAGCACCTTTGGGACCACAGTTTCTTACTTTTTCTCACAGTAATAAGTTGTGAAGCAAGTTGTATGAAGAAAGAGTGTGATCTGACCCAAAGTCATCTTGTCTCACTGATCGCAGACTTGAACTGAGGTCATCCAGGCTTTCGTCCAACATCTTAACCACTATAGTATACTGTCTCTCTTATGCCTTATCTGTCAGATAAGAAAAGGACATTCTTTTTATGACACCAGCTATGGAAAATGATTTTCCGCTAAGATTAGACAGGCTTGTATGCATTTATACTGAAACGTTCAGAGCTTCATTTATTTGCTCTTTTTTTCTGCTATCCTTGATTATTTAATCACCACCTATACTACATTTTGTTGGTTCTGTTGCTTTAAGAGAATGAATCATAATGTCTTTATTATTGTATTTTCCAGTTTTTGTCTTGAGAGCAAGAGAACGAGAGAATGGGACTTCCAGTTTTTGCACCGTAGCACACGGCTGTGGGATTGTGGAGCTCCGTACTCCACGGCTGATTTCACCCTGCCAGGAGACCCTAAATGGGTCTGAAGTCACCCTGGAGAGGCGACAAAGAAAGATGGGTGCCCCGATGATCACAGAATGATGGCGGTCATTCTGTTAAATCCTGAGGAAGCCTTCTAACCTGACAGGAGAAAGGCTAGCTGCACACCAGCGTTTAGCCCAAGCTACTTGCAACTGAAGTCTAAGAGCATGAATCAGAACAACGGTGAACAGCATGCTTGTAACTGGTGAGAGTATTGATCTTCTCTCCTCTCCTCTGTAACTAAGTCCTTGGGAAAGACCCTCAAACTAAGAATACATCCAAAAGTGAAGGGAGGGGACTACACCTCCACTCCCTCATAGACAGAAGTGGTAAATTAACCTTTAAGGGGGAAATAAATATATTGAAATCAAAGTTAAAATACTACAATCTGGATAAAGCTAGAATTTTTTTAAAAAAACTGCTTATACTTTAAAGGGTTTTGATGAAACTATAAAAATAATAATAACTTTTTGTCTGAAAAAGCTGGAAAACAAACAACTACTGACACCTAGTGAAGAACTAGAACATAGAACATTAACAACACTGACTCAGAAATTGGCGAGATGCCCAGAAACAAAGAATAATATGTTCCCTTGAATTTTAATAACCCTCAGAAGACAGCTGGGTAGGAACAAAGAAAAAATACATACTTGGCCAGCCATAAGATTAAAAAGATTTCAAGGAGAAGAAATACTCTAACTATTGTCTAAAATCAAGAATTGTTTACAGAAAAAGAAAAACTTTGACTCTGGACTAATTTTTTAGGGGTGAATTTACAGGAAGGATTCAGGGTGGCTAAATATACTGAATTGTAATTTTGACTAGTTGACAACTGACCCCTGAATAAAAAAAACCTGTTATAAAATACTGATTTTACTGATGCCTTGTCAATTGGAAATACAGTGGATTATAAAAACTATATATAAAGATAAGAACTATACAAAATTAGGCTCTTTGGATTCTGTGTTTGGCTGGTTTGATAGGGCTAATTATAGAGACTATGGCACAGATGGAGGACTATTTGAAAGGGAGAGACAACATGGATATTGCATACTTATCAAAAAATGACAGAAAACCACATTTAATACAGAGCCAACAGAGTTAGATAAAATATTATTAGGAACAGAGGACAAAATGATTAAAAGAATATATTATTACCTTCTAGACCTGGCAATGTTTGAAGAGCAGGTCAAGGAAACTATGTTAACATGGAGTAGGGATTTCAGCTTTAATATTGATTTGCATATCTGGCAAGAATTGTGGGAAAGAAACAGGAAACTCACTTTAGTTACTTCTTATAAGGAAAATCTCTATAAGATGTTTTACAGATGGCATTTCCCACCTACGAGGTTAGCCAAAATGGGCCCAAATCTTTCACCTGTATGTTGGAAATGTAAAATAGCAATAGGGACCTATTACCACACGTGGTGGCAATGTCCTAAAGCCTGTGATTATTGGAATAGGATAAGAAAATGGCTGAAAGAAATATTAATGTTAGAGACAGAGCTAAAACCTTAACTCTTTTTACTGGGCATAACCACAGAGAAATATGATAAGGGGATAGTCTACTTGATGTTGCACATCTTGACTGCTGCTAGACTGGCGTTTGCGCAAAAATGAAAGAACAAAGAAACTCCTTCAGATGAAGGGATAATGCATAAAATACTATCTTGTGCTGAAATGGACAGGCTTACAATGGAACTGAAAGATAAAAGCGGATCAGAATATTTTGAAATCTGGGATAAATTCTATCATTGGTGGGAATTGAGGAGGACTGTTGGGATTATAGATTAGCAACAAGATGGAAATATATATAATCTTAGGTTAGCAAATAGACAAAATGTATTAAATATTGTATATAAAATATGTATTTATAGAGATAAAGAATTGAATGTAAAAAGAGAACTAATTTGATAGAAATGTTCAAACTGGAAGGTTACGTCATGTCCAATGTTTTCTTTTTTAAATTATATTATAAATAAAAAACTTAAAAGAAAAATACTTACTTCTGAAGGACCTAGTCTGAAATATCAAAATATTGGGATGATATATGTGAATGAAAAGTTTGAAATTTAAAGATAAATTAAGTTGAAGAGAATTAGAACCAAGGATTGACTGAAATACTGAGGGGAAATTAAGCTTAAATAAGAACTATATAGTGATTTAACAAATTAACTTTTATAAATATAAGTGAAATATAAACTGATCAGAAAAGATGTTATAGACAGATGTCATAAGATAGATAAGCAGTATAGCATTTTTATAATGCATGAAATATGAAAACATAGGGATGGTGTAGCTAAATGGAAAATCTGGATTATTAGATTATTAATATTGAGAAAATTATGATTGATAAGAATTGTTTGAATATTTAGGGCAAATTAAAATTAAATAAGAATTATGAAAATAGGATATATGGTGAACTAATAAGATTATTTTTGCAAAAACAACACAAGTTGATAAGAAAAAATGTCATACATGGACATTATTATTTGTACAAACATAAACAATGTTTATATTTAACCATTTATGCTTTGAAAATATTAAGAATTATATGTATTAAGGTTGAAGAAGGAGAATACTATTGGGAGAAGGGAAGATCAAAGAAATATACTATTAATTAATATACTAATTATGGAATTACAAAAAATAATAATTATTGACTGTTAATTAACTACTACTGATTGTTTTTTCCAAAATATATGAACCAAGACAACGTGCTATACACTAGGCACTAAGGATTGTTATTGTAAAAAACAAAACAATAAAACATTTCTAAAAGAGAGAGAGAGAGGGAGAGAGAGAGAGGGAGGGAGGGAGGGAGAGAGAGAGAGAAAGAGAAAATTAATGTTTGTGTACACATTTCAATATGTCAATATATTCCCAGTTCATACATAAAGTCAGAAAGCATGAATTACACATATTAGAGTAAAAATGACATCCTCCCAATTCTCCCGGTACTAAAAGTAAGAAGATATGATATTCTTTCTTGAGATTAATAGCCAGTGACATGATTAAATCTTAATGAAATTCTTCATATGACCCAATCCAATCCTCCTCCTCCACCTTCTTCTTCTTCTTCTTCTTCTTCTTCTTCTTCTTCTTCTTCTTCTTCTTCTTCTTCTTCTTCTTCTTCTTCTTCTTCTTCTTCTTCTTCTTCTTCTTCTTCTTCTTCTTCTTCTTCTTCTTCTTCTTCTTCTTCTTCTTCTTCTTCTTCTTCTTCTTCTTCTTCTTCTTCTTCTTCTTCTTCTTCTTCTTCTTCTTCTTCTTCTTCTTCTTCTTCTTCTTCTTCTTCTTCTCCTTCTCCTCCTCCTCCTCCTTTGTATGTACAGTAGTACGTACTTATGTGTTTTTTTTCTGTTTTAGTATAGAAATGAAACAATCTCAATGAGGCCTAATCGTGACATTTTCAAAAATAGTTATTTATATGTTAACTGATTAATATGATTAGTGCTTATTTCCATTTCACATTTACGGTTTATATGCCATTTTGTCCAAAATTGCTCATCTTTTTAAATACAATCTTCTTGATGAACTGTAATTAATTGTTCAAATTGTTTAATGATCACACTGCACTTGGATTTGGAGTCATATTGATTCTGTCTCTAAGATGAAAAATGGTCATTGCTTGCATTTTGAACAATCACACTGTTTTACAACTAAGAGTTCACTTTATTAGGAACAGACAATCATTTGAACCTGATTCTTCTTTCTTTTAATAACCCCAATTAGGAATTTCTTCCTTAATTCCATTAGATTTATATTCATTAACCAAAATATAACTTTTCTGTTTACATACCGTTGAATAATGTTTCCTGTGAAAAATGCTAAGAACTTAGTTTCTCTCCTGCTGGTGAAATTAAAAATAAAAATAAAATAAAATCATCTCATCATCACTGTTCTTATTTTGCTTTAGTTTGATGGTTACACATTGAGAATAAATGCTTAAATGAATAATACAGTGTGGATTATTCATTCATTCATTCACTCAGTCACCCACTCATTCATTCATTCATTGGAATAATAATAATAATAATAATAATAATAATAATAATAATAATAATAATAATAATAATAATAATAATAATAATAATAATAATAATAATAATAATAAGTTGGAAGGGACCTTGGAAGTCATTTAGTCCAACCCCCTGCTCAGGCAGGAAACCCTGTACCATTTCAGACAAATGGCTGTCCAGTCTCTTCTTAAAAACCTCCAGTGTTGGAGCATTCACAGCTTCTTGAGGCAGGTTGTTTCCGCAGGAAATTTCTCCTTAATTCTAGGTTGCTTCTCTCTTTGGTTAGTTTCCATTTGTTGCTTCTTGTCTTGCCTTCAGGCGCTTTGGAGAATAGCTTGACTCCTTCTTCTTTGTGGCAGCCCTTGAGACATTGGAACACTGCTATCATGTCCCCCCTCGTCCTTCTGTTCATTAGACTAGACACACCCAATTCCATCAACCTTTCCTTATATGTTTTAGCCTCCAGTCTCCTAATCATCTTTGTTGTTTTTCTCTGTACTCTTTCTAGAGTCTCAACATCTTTCTTACATCGTGTTGACCAAAACTGGATGCAGTATTCCAAGTGTGGCCTTACCAAGGTATTGTAAAATGATATTAACACTTCATGTGATCTTGATTCTATCCCTCTGTTAATGCAGCCTAGCAGTGATATGGTCATCCAGTTTCAAAAATACAATTCTAAGTAGTGTACAAAAAAAGCCCCAATACACACACAACTCACACCAACATGTACAGTACTTGTAAGATAAGCTTATTTAACATTTTGGCTTGAAACCTGAGGTTTTCAAAGGCTTCCTGAAAGCTAACAGGATTAGGGCTTGTTCAATCTCAGAAGGGAGATCATTCCTCAAGTCAGATATCAAAGCTGAATTATTACACATGCCCCCATATCCCATGTATTTCATTAAAAACAACAACAGGAAAATGTGTATGCGAAAGAAATAAAAAGAGACAGTAACAACCAATTCAAATAACTGCTGCCTGAAAACATCATCACACATCACATAAATGGATATTTGAGGTGAGAAAAAAAAACCTGTGTCTAATTTTCAGCTTGCATATTTTAAGCTTATAAAACAAATGTGTACTTACATTCAAAGGGTTTGGGGGGGCTGTTTTCATGCTTATTTCACATAATGTCCTTTTGTGATCTTACCACCATTTACATTTTTGTATGGAATTTCCTGAATGCACTTTTTAAAAAAATACTTGAAAATTACATTATATAAATTGATGTAATTGTTTTCACACTTTCAATCCAAAGTTGTAATATTATAAATTTTTCTTTTTTAATCTGAATTTTTTTCCTAAATAATAATATTAAGGATAATATTGATATTTATTTGGGTTTTACCAAAAATCAAGCCTCCATAGACAATTTATTATACAAATTATATTAAAAGTTTGAATTGGTTGCCATTGTCTTCTAAATACTATGTTACTTTTTGACTCAAACCCTTTCAATATTCCTAGGTACTGTAACATTTTCTCGAAGAAAAATAAATAATAATACATATGATGAATAAATAATGCAGTTAATAATCAAATCAAGCAAGAAAAAGAAAACCCTTTTTCTTGCTATGGAGAAAGCTTTTGATAATTTTGAATGGACTTTCATCTTTATGACTTTGAAGAATCACTACAGTCAAAACTTTCTTACATGGATACAGACTAATTATAAAGAACAAGAAGACAAAATAATGAAAAAAATAATTTTGTATTGCAAAGAAATCCTACAATGAAAGGAAAAAATTCAATGGCTGTGCTTTTTCTCCTTTTTTATATATTTACTGGCACTAGAAGCATTAATAAATAAGATTTTAAAAATAATTTTAGGAATTAATTTAACAAAGCAAGGAAATAAATTGAAATGTTGATAAAAGTATAGTTACAGTTTCCCAGACAAAAGTTTCTTTAATTCATAATCAAATATGTACACAAATGAAGGCAAATATATGTGTCCCTGGATACATCACAGGATCCAATCTGGGTTGGTCATTGAGACCAGAGATTTAATCTTCCAAGCTTTGACTTGTGCTGGAAATAACAGCCAATGACTTAATAACCAGCCATCAACACCCCAATCAACAACTAAAAAGCCACACACACAACTTTGCTCCACATAAATACTATGCCCAAGGCACATAAAATAGCCCAAGACACACATTCTGGTAATGCCCTGAGGATGGGCTCCAGCATGAGACCAAAAGCTTGGCAGACAAAATCTCCGGTCCCAGTAACCAACCCAGATTGGATCCTGCAAATATGTACAGCAATACATTATCAGAAACACCACTCAAAAGCAGGCATGAACTTAAAACAGCATCTGCAACAAATAAGAATTTATTTTTACTGATCAAGAGGTTAAATACCTGGTAATTTACTTGGGAAAAAAAGCATTTATTATAATATATATTACCATCTGATTAGTTGGATGAATCTGCTTTGAACTGAATTTGTCTTCATTAGGATAGATCAATTTTGATTTATTACTTATAATTATAGCCTACACTCTCCTTTAATTTATGTGTGATTCACAAAGGATAGACTTCTCGCACTATCTGAGTTCTGCTAACAGGGAATATGAGATATGGGATATTGTGGAATGTTGGAGAGGATACTCTGTTGTAACTATGAAATGCTTAGCTATCAAAGCCTATCAAAGCCATGGTGGTCAGTGGTTAGAATGCAGTACAGTATTGCAGACTGACTTTGCCCACAGTCTGGAGTTTGATCCTGATTGGCTCAACCTTGACTCAGTCTTCCACTCAGTCTTCCACCTCAGTAAAATGAGGACCCAGATTGTTGGGGGTAATATGTTGACTCTGTAAACTGCTTAGAGAGTGGGTAAAGCACTACAAAGTGGTATATAAGTCTAAGTGCTATTGCTATCTTTTAGAAAATGAGTTGAATTTGAAATCAATCCTTGACGGGAATCTATTTAGTTCCAAAGGAAACATAGTCCTCCTTTGACAGTAAATCATTACAGAAAATAATAACAGTATCATCAATACTATTAATATTGTAAGTTCTTTTGTTGAAAATAAGAGAAGGAGGAACTGTTGCAACAAATTAGATAATCTTTCAATGGGTGGATTTTTATTAGTTTATTTTCCAAAAATAAATCGTAATTCCTCCGCCCTGTCTTGCAACAAGCAGCTGTTCCTGCATTCCTGGGGAAGGGGGAGGGAGGGAAAAGACAGAGAGCAGGAATGCCAGAACAGCTGCTTGTTGCAGGACAAGGGTGGAGGAATTACGACAATGGCTTTGGGGGTAGGGGAGGATAATGGCCCTGGGATGGCCCTGGGAGGGAGGGGGACTGGGCACAGGGATGGATTGACAGCTGCCCTCCAAGAGCTTGCACACACTCTAAAAGAGCACTTGAGGATCATAAAACAACCAGTGGAGGCAAGGACAGTTTGCCTGATGCGGAACAACTCTGTGCGATATGGATTAATACAATCAATGGGCCGTTGACGCACTCAAGGAGCCGGGCGCAGAGGCAGGAGGCTATATGAGCTGCCTTCCCGATCTCCTCCTATTCTAACTCTGATGACGCCGGCAGGTCTTTGGTTCTTCGGGTTTTCTCCCACGTAGAATTTGGAGTGTCTTGGTGACGTTTCGACGAAGTCTCATTCATCATCTTCAGGCTGGTGCTCTCGGCTTCTGCTTCTAGGAGCAATGTGAGATTTTAGCTTTTTCTTCCTTTTAACTGCCAGTGGGGGTTTGAACTGATTGGCTGGGAGCTCGGCTGTGTTCTGATTGGGTGTGTGTGTGTTCTGATTGGTTAGGGGCTTGGCTGTGCTCTGATTGGCTGGGGGAGTGCTTCTAGGAGCACGAAGCCAAAAGCACCAACCTGAAGATGACGAATGGGACTTCGTGAAAACGTCGCCAAGATACCTCAGATTCTACGCAGGAGAAAACCCAAACAACCAAAGACCTACACACACACACACACATATATATATGACTGCAATAGTTATTGTGGAAATTGTTATAATGACCGGAGATGTATTTTAAGTGTATTACTAATATTCCACATTTTTCCTGTCATAATGTATGTTGACAATGTTATGACAGATTTATATTTAAGAATAATTTTTTAAAAAATTGCATTTGTTTGCTGCTATACAAAATATTAATAATGTTATGTTAACAGGACATGTACTTTAAATGTATTATTAACATTCCATGTTTTTTAAAAAATCACGATCATTAGAGATGTAGACAGAGAAGTTATAAGCTGAAATAAATCACACATATTGAAACATGCTTTCCACCCCAGTTACCTAGACATGATTTTTAGTTTCAGATAATATTTGTTTTTGCTTTAAATGTCAATTTGTGTGACATTAACTACCAAAAGTCTCCCCACTTATTTGCCCAACAGGATTACCATTCAGAGATGTAAAATTAGTTTTAATGTGGGCCTTGATCATCCCTAATGGTGGCATAGATGGTGGGTGGATGGATGGATGATGGATAGATAGATGATGGATGATGGATGATGGATGATGGATGATGGATAGATAGATGATAGATAGATAGATAGATAGATAGATAGATAGATAGATAGATAGATAGATAGATAGATAGATAGATACTCTGTAATAGGTACAGTATATATTCTCTTTCTGTGTGTATCTCTCTCTCTCTCTCTCTTTCTCTCTCTGTGTATATGTGTATATATTAATATAGATGGAAACACATTTCCAGATGTTCTTTAACTGGCCATTCCCTTTTATTAAGCACAATAGATTTGTCTTTCTTTTCTAATAATATATGACATCAAGTAATTTGTGGTGAGTTTCAGTATCAACTAAATATTTATATTTATATTTTTAGTGTATCAAAAGGGTTATTGTTGTTTCAGTGTTTCCACTACTATTTTTAAAATAAATCCATAGGATTTTATATGATTATCTATAAATCACTGGACAGAGTTGGTTGGACTCATCTAACAGGTTGAACAGGTCTGAGATCTGAAATGCTTAAAAAGCATTTGATTCATTGGGAGCAGTTTGAACATCAGAACAGGGCCTTCCATATGGGTCCCTTTTAGTCCTTTTCTGAGGAAGGTCATTATCTTCAACAAAGAGTGTCTTCTTTAGTCAAGGTGACTTGGAATCAAATGTTACCCTTTGAGTGTTGGAAAATATTTAATATTCAGTGTAATAAAAAGTATTGCAATTGCAATCCAGGGATGCATTCTAAATCTTCTGCAAATATATGGAGTAAAGGAAAGGTATGGTTGTGGTTATGGTGAGTCAGGATTTACTTTGTTGTTGTTGTTCAGGATATTTATATATTAGCCTCCTTAGAAAGAAATAATCTCTCTTTGAAGTCTTTGTGTTCTTTTAGACTGGAAACATTGATGCTTCAGGCTTCAGGGAAAGCAACTGTCTTCTTGTCTTACTTTCCATTAGAAGGAGGTCTGAAAGCTGTGGCAACACAGCAAGCAGCACCAGCACTGCCTCAGAACCCTGTATTTATCAGGGTTTTCATGTTGCAATATTTAATTTGTGTTTCCAAACAGTCATCCTTAAAAAAAAAAATATTGTCAAGCTTGCCAGCAAAGATAAGTTAGGCTACATATTCTGTGCTTGTGTGCATTTTCTGGATCTGTTTTTAAATGTAAGTTTGTGGTTTTTTTAAAAAAATATATAAAAATCTAAATAATGTTAAGTAAAACCTTGATGGCCAATTTAACTGGAGCTGTCTTTTGCCCCAAAATAAGCTATTGAGAGAAGCTATTGAATCATTCATCTAGAACAGAGGTGTCAAACTGGTGCCCCCCCCCAGGCTGGATGTATCATGCACAGGCCAGCTTCGCAAAGGCAAAAAACATTGTGATACATCACAATATGTCATGTGATATGATCAAGTTTGACACCCATGATCTAGAAGATAGGTTTTAGGTTTTTTTTTCTGTGACACACACATGAATTGAATCTCACAGGTAAATCAGTGATCTAACCCAGTTCATATATATGTGCAAATGTCTTCAGTTTTAATTCAACTGGCCAACCAAAACAAATACAAGCATGTAAACAGATTCAGAAATGCCTATATCCATTAAAAGAAAAGGGGCTTGGTTTCTAATTCAACTCAGTTTATTATTACTTTTATTTGTAAGCTTAACTAGTAAAATAATTTGTAACAACATCTTACATGGTTATGGAAAATGCCATGTTTTTGTCTAAAGTGATATTTATCATTTCCTGGTTGCAATAGAATAGATTGCATAAATAAATTAGACAAAGAGTTCTAACAGTTTGTACTTTAGTTCATTTAATTCTTTTATCTTCAGGGAAATTAACTGGTTTAAATTTAAATATAATGACAAAGCAAACCACTTATGTGAAGCTAGCAAAGAACAACACACCTTGCTTATCAACACCGGCTTTTGAAGGATCTTCAGTAAGCTTATAAGCTACTTTCATCTAAACCAAAATGAAAGTCTGATGCATGCAAAAAAAAAAACTTAACTTATTCCATGTGACTCTGATCCAGCCCATCATATCTGTAAAGCAGCAGTCATTTTTGGCAAAGAAAAATTGTATTTGGGGCCTGCAGTGAGTAAGAAGTAGATCAAGGACCAAACACAGCTATTGATTCAATATCAATAACCCTCTGTAAGTTAGTCTCCTTTCTCAAGGACTCTTTGTAGGGAAGGAGAGGGAAAGGTATTGGAGAAAAAATATCAAAAGAGGAAGAAAGTGATGAAAAATCAAAAGACCAAATAGCTTTTGAAGAATGCTTTGTTTAGATGAAAGTTGTTCCAATGAACTTTACTGAAGATGCTTTACAAAATAATTATGTCCTTCCCTGCTTTTTAAAGTGAAATGAAACTAAGGGATTGCTTTACTTTGTGGTCTGTGAGTCAGAGATAAGGAACTCAAGATGTGTGTGTGTATGTGTATGTGTGTGAGAGAGAGACAGAAACAGAGAGAAAAAGAGACAGAGAGATTTCAACAGCATCACACAAATATCCTGACTCATATACTTGCATCAGCTGTTGTGATGCAAGTAGACGATTACAACTTTTATGTGATGATGATGTCACCATGCACATGTCATTATTTTGGCATAATTACTGTGCCCATTGTTTGCCTAGATCAGTGTTTCTCAACCTTGACAATTTTAAGGCATGTGGACTTCAACTCCCAGAATTCCACAGCCAGCGTTGCTGGCTGTGGAATTCTGGGAGTTGAAGTCCACATGCCTTAAAATTGTCAAGGTTGAGAAATAGTGGCCTAGATCTTATTCACAATTTGGAATATGATGCCCTACAGATAATTCCTGAAATAATGTAATCCCTGAAATAATGCAATCTTAAATTGTCTTCTCCTTTCTGGAATCAGTTCTGTAACCATGTGTGGGAAGATCTCCATTGTCCTAGCTGGACCAGCTCACAATTTACGGACACTATGCTTGGAGTATCTAAGCACAAAATCATTAAATAGCTTAGAGTAAGTCCTTTCCTACCTTTAACTCTAAATTGTAGAATATTCTATGGAAGATAAGGCACTGTATTTTTCATTTTCTAAAATCTTTATTTTTACCAAGACATTTGGAAATTAATGCCGGTGATGGCAAGTTGTGCTCAGTCTCCTGGGTCAGCTATAATAAGATTTCATTTTTATATTGATTGGTATCTCATTAATTGTAGGTTTATTTTATTATCATTGTATTTTTACCCCTTAGAAAGCTAAGTCACATATATTTATACAAGGCAAGCACAATTAAATATGACAGCAATAAAGAAGGCTAATTTCAACTGCAGTTTGAAGCACTTTTTGCATCCCCTGGAATGCTAGCGAGGTAAACAGGAATCTATAATAAAATTTAAAGTAGAGACACATTTATAATTGTCTGGGAACAGGTCCCACTGCACTTAGCTGGACTTAATTCTGAGGAAGTATGCACAAAACAGATACCAACATGCATAGGAATCAACTCAATTGCTAGACAAAATAGTGAATCTCAAGGAATCACAAAAACACAGACTAACAAAGTTGGAAGGGATCTTGGAAGTCTTCTAGTCCAACCCCCTGCTCAACAAATGGTTGACCAGTCTCTTCTTAAAAACCTCCACTGATGGAGCACCCATAACTTCTGAAGGCAAGCTGTTCCACTGGTTGATTGTTCTCACTGTCAAGGAAACATTTGTCAAGAAAACCTGCAGAATTCCTGCACACTATCTAAGCTACAGCTCTTTTTTGCACAGCTTTGACCAACTTAATCCTCCTACAAATTTATCTCATTCTGTGTTCTTGACTGCAGTCCTCTGTGAGCAAATAATTGCACTGTCTGAATACCCTATCTGGATTTAAAATTCAGTCTTTCAATTCATAGAAGGTCATGGACAAATATCAGAATTTCATGTGTCAATAGGTAAATAAAACAATCTCTTTGCTATAATAGGAAGAAAATCTTGTGTATATATTTATTTCCTAAGGATGCACACATACCATTCTGGATAATTTGACTGCTTCAAAGCATATTATAATCCACAGGGAATTTATCTCTTAAAACTGAAATTGTTTTAAAACTCTCAAAAATGGTTTTGCTGAAAAATATGAGCCACTATTTTATTGCAGACAGGAAGATAGCAATTATGTTGAGGCAAGCTGAGCATGTAAAATTGCATATGATTAAAAAAAAATCACCAAGGAATTCTGTTGAAAAAATACAATAAAATACAATACAAAAATACAATATTTTTAACTTCTGATTTTTAAGAGATTTTTTCCTCCATAACTCTCATGCTTTATCCATCCTGCCTCCCTCCAAAAATGTTAGGTATAATAAATCTTAAATGGCCCTTGTCTTCATTCTTCTCTATTAGAAATGATTAGAAAACAGAACTTTTGTAGACTGAAAACTAAAACTAATTAAATGAATCTGAAAGAAGAAGAGCTGCAGGGCCTGGTAAACCATATTATACTGAGCAGCACTATAAATATCATCTAACTTGTTTCACTAGCTATTAATTTTTTAATTGAATGGGTAGGAGGGAGATTACAATTTACCTTCCTTTCCTAAAACAGATTTTTTTTCTTCCATCACTGTCAAGGCATTGCCAGCCATCTGTTCTATAATTTGTTTCTAGCATCCCAAACATAAATAAATCCACGTTGTCTGCCTCTGCGTGGTACATCAGAATGATTTTATGCTTTTTAAAATGGCCATTTAGTGTGTTCTCAGGAAATCTCAACTTCAGGATTTCCTGGCCTTTTAGCGGTGGATGATCTGAAGAACCATATCAATCATAGAATTTCTGATCCCCTTTGATTTTTTTATTATTATTATTAACTTGGCTGGAATTTAAATGATGCCAAAAAATATCAGTCTCTCTCTAATACTTCTATACTGACAATATATAATTATGCTGGGAATTTCCAAGTCTCAGTTCTACCTCACTTGTGATCACTGAAATAAATGACAGAAATTATAATAAAATGATGTGACAACACACATTATATATTTATAGTCATCACCAGAAACAAATTTATCACACTTTTGCCATCTATATTTCTATGAAAATTTGTTTATGCCTCTTGAATATAATATTTTTTTTTTCATATCTGAATGTTTGCAGAACTTCCTGGGGTCTGAATGAACCAGTAACAACAAAGTTTGACACAGATTTGGTTTATTTTATAAATGAAGTATTACAATAAAAAATAATTGAAACTTCCAGTTGAATCACTACATTTCAGGGACTAATTAAGTGATTAACACATTGCCCAACTTAAAACAAAGTCTGAATATGTCAGTTAAATAGTCATTGTTATACATCAATCCTAGAAATGTTACAATACCACTGTATACCGTACCAAAACTATAGACCAGTATATAGCAGTAGTCAAAGAAGGAAAATCAGATTGATCTGATAATAAGATAAAACAAGTCAGAAGGATCAAGATGTTTAATAAAGAGTAAGATAGATAGACAGACAGACAGACAGACAGACAGACAGACAGACAGACAGATAGATAGATAGATAACCTTTATTGTCATTTTTTTACTGTGGGCACAACAGCACAGATCAAAAATGAAATTTAGTTGCCCGCTCTCAAAGTGAAATACATACATGACACACACCTAAACATACTATGTACAACATATGTATAGACCCACACCCCTACATATATGTAACAAATAAATATTAAATACTGTCCATCTTGAATGTATAATGGAAGGAGGAAGCTTGAGAATTCATAAGGTTAATGCTGTATGGAATGAAACTATGGCTGAATCTGGATGTTCTGCTTCAAATACCACGAAGCCTCCTTCCAGAAGGTAACAAGGAAAACAGGTTGTGAAGAGGATGTGTAGTGTCCCAGATAATCTTATGCACCCTGCACCACTCTCTGCACCACCTTCCTGTCTGAAGCAGTGATGCTTCCAAACCAGACTGTGATGCTATATGACAGGATGCTCTTGATCATCCCCCTGTAGAAAGTGGTCAGGACAGGGGAAGGAAGATGTGCTTTTCTCATGCAACACAGAAAATGCAGGTGCTGCTATGCCGTAAAAGTTTCTGCGGTCCAGTTGTGTCGGACTCTAAAGGGTGGTGCTCATCTCCATTTTTTAGTTGAGAGAACCACATTGTCTGATGATTCTTCCGTTGTCATGTTACCAGCATGTACGCCAAGGTACACAGAATGTTGTTACCTTCTCATCAAAGTGATACCTATTTATCTACTCACTTTTGCATGCTTTCAAACTGCTAGGTTGGCAGGATCTGGGGTCAGCACTCACCCTATCATGTGGTGCTCAGGTCTTTCCAGCTGACAAGCTCAGAATCTTTAACAGCTGAGCCATTGTGCCCCTTAATAAAGAATGGAGACTTTCTATTCAAAAGGAATGTTTTTGGTATCTCCTTTCAGTAACAGCTGGTGGGTGGGCATTGAATCTAAACAAGGAGAAAGCTCTTCTAAATTTTAAAAATGTTATGCAGCTAAGATATCTGGCTGGTCAAAGAATGTATACACAGTGGCTCAAGAAGATGTTTCTAGCTGGAACTGATAAATCTGTTTGCAATCTAAATCTGTTGTTCGAGATCAGCTAGTGTGGTTTCATAGTTCCACTATGGCTATGAGAAGCCATAAAGTTACATGTGTTGCCTGGTATCAGGAAGAATGGAAACTGTTGATAATAATTAAAGGTGTCAAGCCAGTCGAAAAAAAAAGGAGAGCTTAAGCTTATAGGAGAAAATGAAAATCTATTTTAAGTGGGCCAGCTTTATGGTAAAGCACCAAGCAGATCTTGAAAAACAGATCTCAGAAACTTGGATTAAACTCTTTTAAGGAAAGGAATGAGCTGTACAGCCCAACTGAATGCTCAGATCTTAACTGAAAAGACATTAATCATTGCAGGTATCTACTGTGCTCCTTCAGAGAAGCAGAAAGCTTTAAAACCCAACATTGTTTTTGTTCATGGAAAACAATCCCCAGATAATTAATGGTCTTGACTTGCTGTGTTAAATGATTATTTAGCACCTAGACATGTGCCTTAGTATGGTTAGCATACGCCATAAGTGTAACCAGAAGTTTCAACTAATGTCCTTTTACAAAGATTTATCTGGTAAATAAAATACACCAGTGCATATACATCTTTGAAATATTTAGGAATTAATGTTAATAAAATATTAATACATTTTTAAAAAATAATATTTTTTCTATTTGAAAAAATAAAACAACTCAAAATGGAATAGAATAGAATGGTAGCACAAGAAATACATTGGGTCAAATTTCAGCTGTTAAAATGATGGTACTTTTAAAATTAAATGTCTTACTCCAAGTCTTACCAATTAGACTTTTAGATAGAATATGTTTGACTTTAATACTAAAGGACACAAATAAAGGGAAGATAGGAGATTCCATTTAATTTGGAAGACATAAATGTTTGTTTGTCTCACATAGTTTTTAATGTGTGCCATTGTGCCCACAGGGGAAAAAAATGAAAATAAAGGTTATCTAACCTAACCTAACCTAACCTAACCTAACCTAACCTAACCTAACCTAACCTAACCTAACCTAACCTAACCTAACCTAACCTAACCTAACCTAACCTAACCTAACCTAACCTAACCTAACCTAACCTAATCTAATCTAATCTAATCTAATCTAATCTAATCTAGTGTTTGCATGTGATTCCTGTTTTTGTTCTTTGGCTATTGAGCCTTTAGATTTGGCTAGGATACAGTTTGTTGGTCTATGAGCTACCATAAGGCCTAGGGATTGCACTAAACTGTTGTTCGTTTCTGATTTCAAATGTGCATAAAATTATTTATAAAATTAAAAGAATAACTCAGAATAAGATCTACTGTGACCTACTAGCCTAGTAGCAGAGTAGCACTAGTAGTTTCTTTAAAACAAAGCAAGACCATTTTATAATCTCCCCAATTTCCCTTCTTCTGGATCAAGATACAAACAGATTCTTGTAAATCTAACATGAAGTAAGGATTTTCTGTTGATCTGAAAAGCAAATATTTTTTCCAAGTCCATAATTTATCTCCACTTGAAATTTTGCTTTTCTTGCAGGATGCCAATGCCATTTGTAGAAAATAGGTTGCCAAATTTGTTTTAAAAATACCAAGTAATCAATTAGATCAGTCAATAAAGTTAATATAGTTAAATCAGAAGCAGAAACTAAAGGCAAAGAAGTGACACTCAGAATAACAGAATAACAGAGTTAGAAGGGACTTGGAAATAATAATAATAATAACAACAACAACAACAACAATAATATCTGGCTAACTGTGCGATGATCCATAGTAGTAGTAGTAGTAGTAGTAGTAGTAGTAGTAGTAGTAGTAGTAGTAGTAGTAATTTGAAAGGGACCTTAGAGGTTTTCTAGTCGAACCCCTTGCACAACCAGGAGACCCTATACCAATTCAGAAAAATGGCTGTCCAATATCTTCTTAAAAGTCTCCAGTGATGGAGAACTCACATCTTCTGAAGGCAAGCCATTCCACTGGTTGATTGCTTTCACTGTTAGGAAATTTCTCCTCAGTTTTAGGTTGCTTCTCTCTTTGATAAGTTTCTACCCATTTTTTCTTGTCATGCTTTTTGTGCTTTAGAAAATAAGTTGACCCCCTCTTTGTGTTGTTGTTAGTTGCAAAGTCATGTCCGACCCATCGCAACCTCATGGACAACATTCCTCCAGGCCTTTCTGTCCTCTGCCATCTTCTGGAGTCCATTTAAGCTCACACCTACTGCTTCAGTGACTCCATCCAGCCACCTCCTTCTCTGTCATCCCCTTCTTCTATTGCCCTCAATCTTTCCTAGCATCAGGTTCTTCTCCAAGGAGTCCTTCCTTCTCATTAGGTGGCCAAAGTATTTGAGTTTCAATTTCAGGATCTGGCCTTCTAAAGAGCAGTCAGGGTTGATATCTTCTAGGACTGACCAGTTTGAATGCCTTGCAGTCCAAGGGACTCGCAGGAGTCTTCTCCAGCACCATAGTTCAAAGGCCTCAATTCTTTGTTGCTTAGCCTTTCTTATGGTCCAACTTTCACATCCGTACATTGCAACTGGGAAAACCAGGGCCTTGACTATACGTACTTTTGTTGGATTGGAACACTGCTATCATGTCATCCCTAGCCCTTCTTTTCACTACAATAGGCAAACTCAATTCCTGCAACCATTCTTTATATAGATCTTTGTTAACTTTGGAGAGACAGTGGAGCAAAATCTGATAGGAATGGTTTTGAAATTTAGTAAAACAGAGACAGATCTAGAAAAAAAGGTAGATTCCAATGGAATCTTTACAGTAGAGTACCAATTATATGATATTTCATTTCATCAAAGTAGGTCAGCCTGGTAAGCTACTAGGAATTTTGAAACTCTACACAAATCTGGTATTCAGCTTTTTTAGCATCTGTTTTCTAAATTACAGTATTTTGGTATGAAGTTAAGTTTTTAAAAATAATCAAAGTATATATTTAAGAGTATATTATATATCATTCTTTAAGTAGGAAGTTCAATGTTAAGTTGGCTGATTTAATCAGATTGTCCAGAGAAAGGAACAGAATTCATTGAGGTATCCACAATATAAATAAAATATACATTGTAGAACATTATACAAATGCATAATGAATAACAGCTGCTGCAAAAAAGAAGTGCCAAATGAAAACATCTCAACATTACAGCCCAACATTACAGCTCAAAAGTCTAATTTGCTTTGTTTTCTCAACACCAAGTTTCCTTGTTTTATTTTATGACCAAAAGCTAGAGAGAATAAAACTCAGCTGTATCTTAAAATAACTAAGCTTATGACAGGTTTTTTTTTTGGAAGTGGGAGTCCATTCATGATGATAATGCAATAAAGTGACAGTTGAAGAAGGAAGCTGGGAAAATCTCATAAAAGGTTTGTCGTGGCTATTTTGATCACCTTCCCAGATTTTCTGGGCACAAAGACATTTTTTGCTTTTATTTGCGTGTTTGTTCTTTGACTTGTTACCACTTTATAAAAAGGTTTTCTCTCTCTAAACCCACTCTTTGTTGAGGAAACTTTTCAGAAAACTATAAGCTCGATTGTAAATATTGTCTGCTAGAATACCTCTACCTTAAAGTATGTTCTCAGAGCTAGTTCCCTAATAGTTAATAATTCTTAAAATTAGAAATTAAGTTATTTTATGCTTCTATGGCTCTTATACATAACTGAATATGCAATTTTCAGAACAGCAGATAATTATAATTTCATTCGCTCATCTTTCAATTTCAACCTTTTTAAAAATTTGAACTCAGCTTGTTCCTTAACTGGGAGAGAAAAAGGCAGAAGATAAAAGTTTTAAAACTAAGAGGATCTTTCCTTAAAGGCTTATATGTTATATTCTTCAGTTTAATTTTTGTTAGAAAGGTGATATAAAATGTTAGTTTAATCCACACAAAGCAATATAAACAGCAATAAATAAAATTAAATTCAAATGAGCAAAAGACAACAAAAGACACATTTATTAACACTGATAATGACAAAATCTTACAGAGAGCTGCCGAGCTGATCTGCAAGGCAAAGAAGAGGATATGCTTGAAAAATGTACCACTAGAGAGTTATTTTATTTGGATCAAAATCTAAATGGTATCTGAAGGCTTGCTGGAGGGATGAATGTGCAATAGTCTTGGGAAATACGTTTCATGTATTTATATTTATATTTTACTTCTAATGCATAAATGCCAAAACAGAGAAAGAGAGAATAAGAGAGAGGATAATATCTCCTTGTAGGATCATATTCCCAAATCAAATAGAACTTTTCTGTAGTAGATTTGAATAATTTATTATAGACTTAGCCAAGATAATTTATTATCTGCATTTGCTAACTGAGTTCAAGGCAGAATTAAATTTGACCCAAAGATGCAATGGCTCACTCTCTTAGCTGTAACAATGCAACAATATCATTATTCTACTGGGTTATTAACAACATAATATATTTCAAGTCTACTCAAGACTGTTCCAAAGAAACCTGTGTTTCTAATCATTCCTTCATGGTGAAACAAGATGCTAATTAGTTGGATTCAATTAAAGCAGTTTTGCCTTATTAATATATCTTGGTATAACAACAAAATTAATGTATCTGGCATTACACTGCAATTTATAAAACACAAGGTGGATCCCTCCCTTCAAATGCAGACACACTTATAGAGTCTAAGAAAGATCCTGGGAGCAGGATCTATTTGCCCCCAATGATTGTGATCTGAATTAGAACTTCTGTACTGTCATTACCTTTTAAAACAAAACAGGACTGTGGGAAATTGCCAGTGGGTTTAAGCCTATCTGCCTGTTCCAAATAATATGTCAAGGAATTACACAGCAGCTGTCCAGATGAAGTCAGAGACACTGACACAAATATGTGGTCTTTTATATAAATATATTTAACATTCAAATTGACAGCAGTCTTTGTTATCATCCATTAAAGGAAGAAGATAAGATAGTCAGGAACACAGAAATATCATGAGGTAAATCTAATACAGAACACACAGAAGAAAAAGGATGAAAAAAAGGGAAACTCTCCCTTTATACTTACAGCAACGAATCATTTCATGGATTGCATCATGCGTGAGTCAGCACTTTCTAACTAATCAACTACAATTGTGTGTTCTGGCCTATTGTATACCTTACTGCTCCAGTTACTAAATTTAATATCCTAACATAATATGACTCCAGAAAGATGATTGTGTGCATTGTGCACTCATTTAATATAGCATGGGATTTTTCTTGTTAATAACACACTAGCAAATATGATTGTACATAAACTTTTTTTTTTCAGAAAAAATGAGAAAAATAATATCTTGGAGGCATTCATAAATATCCCCGTAGGAGATTGTATGTTTCTGAACACTTACAGTATATATGTTCTGTGTTGAGTATTAATTTAGTTAACATGGTCATAAAGCTAATTGTCACCTTATCACAAATTTGTAATATATTTCATGTATCAAACTTCAAGCTTGGCTGTTGATGTTCAACCCTGAAACAAATTATTTCTTTTTTTTAAATATTCCAAATATTAAAGGATTTTTTTTTAGTTTTAAAAAAGGAGGAAAAGAAGTAACAGAAAGAGCTAGTAACAAAATAATGTTATATATACTGTATACATCTTAAATCTCACAATGGTCCAACTGAAAATCAAAGGAAAAAAGGTGGGTTCCATTTGATTTTGACTAAATGGGCTATGCAAATCTATTCATTTGTCTTTGTAGGTTTTATAAATGAATAATGATGGCTTATTAAGGAAAACAGGGCTTAGAGTTATGTGTGAATGAAGTCTCAGCTGTTGATAAACCCCATCACAAAAGTGGACATTTTCTCCTGGAGAATTTATTTTATACAGCATATAATTTTGTTTTAGAAAGTAAGAAAATTATATCAACATGTTTTCATTTTCCCATTTGAATATCCATTATATCAGACCGGTGAATATTTTCCCCTAAATTCAAGAAGTTCAGATGAAGTTCTCAGTGTGAAATTATTCTTTCCAGTAAGATCATTCGCTAGTTCATGTTTACAAGGAGCAATCTTGGCATTAAAGAAGATAAATCTCACCAAGTTTACAAACTTTCACACAAAAGTTCCGTTTTTGTAACATCAACTTAAAAACAAAATCAAATGAAAGTGATACGTTGGCATTATCAACCCATTTTTTGGAGAGATAAAATAGAATATAAAGAAGTGATTTATGAAATTTAGATAAGGATAGGCAACAAAAGTGTATTATTGCATAGACAGTAGAGATATAAAGTGAATGGATTTTCATATAATGGTTCCCTATCAGGAAAAGAAAGAAGAACATAATTTAGAAATTGTCAGCACAATGTCCTTGCCTTCATATGGAAAACTGAAGTGTCCACACCTTTAAACTTAATGAATATCTATTGAGTCTCAGGTGTTATAATCCAGAATCTATATTGATATACTTAACAATAAAAAGCTCTAGGTTCTTTTTAAGTCATGATGGTGGTTGACCATGAAAGCCACATCTGATAAGTTATCTGATAGGAGAAGTATGCCTTTTCAGTGGTAGCCCCTTCCCAATGAAACAATCTGCCCTTGATGTTCATCAGGCTTCCATTTCATTTAAGAAATGGAAGGCTCTTCCTACCGAGGAGAACAGGAGGGATCACAAACTCTGGCAGATCAAATGCAAGGCGATAGTCATGAAAGCCAAGAGAGACTTTGAGGAGCATATAGCCAAGAATATTAAAAATAATAACAAAACCTTTTTTAAGTACATCAGAAACAGGAACCCAACCAGAAAATCAGTTGGGCCACTCGATGACAATGGTCAGAAGGGGATAATCAGAGAAGACAAGGAGATTGCTGAGAGGCTAAATGACTTCTTTGCCTACGTTTTCACTGAGGAGGATAGAGAACATTTGCCTGCCACTGAATTAGTTTTCCCAGGGAGGGAAATAGAAGAATTAAACCTGATAGAGATAAACAAGGAAGATGTTCTTGCAGGCCTTTCTAAACTAAACGTCAACAAATCGCCGGGTCCAGATGGCATCCACCCTAAAATTCTCAAGGAACTCAAGTGTGAAATTGCTGAACTTCTAGCTAAAATATATAAAATTTCTCTAAGATCAGGCACTGTACCGGAGGATTGGAGGGAAGCAAATATAACCCCAATCTTCAAGAAAGGATCCAGAGGTGATCCAGGAAACTATAGACCAGTCAGTTTAACCTCAGTTCCAGGCAAACTGATGGTAACCATTATTAAAGATAAAATTACAGGGCACATAGAAAAACAGGCATTGCTGAAAGAAAATCAACATGGTTTCTGCAAAGGCAAATCATGTCTTACTAACTTGTTAGAATTCTTTGAGGGTGTAAATAAATACATAGATAAAGGGGCCCCAGTTGATATTGTATATCTTGACTTTCAAAAGGCTTTTGACAAAGTCCCTCACCAAAGGCTCCTAAAAAAGCTCTCCAGCCACGGAATTAGAGGACAGGTCTTGTCCTGGATTGGTAACTGGCTAAATTGTAGGAAGCAAAGAGTGGCAATAAATGGACAATTCTCTGGATGGAAAGAAGTGAGAAGTGGTGTACCCCAAGGTTCAGTTTTGGGACCTTTACTTTTTAATTTATTCATCAATGATCTGGATGTAGAAGTTAATAGTGAGGTAGCCAAGTTTGCTGATGACACTAAATTGTTCCAGGTTGTGAAAAGTGAAACTGATTGTCGGGAGCTCCAGAGGGATCTCTTGAAATTGTGTGAGTGGGCAACAAAGTGGCAAATGCATTTTAACCTAAACAAGTGCAAAGTTATGCACATCGGGGCAAAGAACCCCAATTATACTTACCAACTGATGGGGACCAAACTTTCTGAGACAACCCAAGAAAGGGATCTTGGGGTTTTGGTGGACAGCTCAATGAAGATGTCAACCCAATGCGCAGCAGCAGTAAAAAAAGCAAATTCCATGCTTGGCATGATTAGGAAGGGAATCGGAAATAAGTCAGCAAGTGTTGTATTGCCTCTGTACAAATCGATGGTGAGACCACACTTGGAGTACTGTGTACAGTTCTGGTCACCGCACCTCAAGAAGAATATAATGGAACTGGAAAAGGTGCAAAAAAGGGCAACAAGAATGATCAAGGAAATGGAGCGCCTCCCTTATGAAACCAGATTGCAACGCCTTGGTCTCTTCAGCCTTGAAAGACGGCGTTTAAGGGGTGACTTGATCGAAGTGTATAAAATCATGCATGGGACAGAAAAGGTGGATAGAGAAAAATTCTTTTCTCTATCACACAATACCAGGACAAGGGGGCACTCCCTAAAGCTCATAGGTAAGAAAGTGAGGACAAATAAAGGGAAATATTTCTTCACCCAGAGGGTCGTTGATTTATGGAATTCACTTCCAGAAGGGGTCGTGACAGCTGTCAGCCTTGACAGCTTCAAGGCAGGGTCAGACAGATTCATGGAGGCCAAGTGTATCAGTAGTTATTAAAACGGATGTCCCTGTGCCGCCTCTATGTTGGTTGAGGCAGGCAGGATTCCCTTGAGTACCATTTGTTGGGGGTCAAGGGAAAGGGAGGGTTTTGCCTTCTCTTTCTGCTCAAGATCCCCATGTACATTTGGTGGGCCACTGTGTGACACAGAATGCTGGACTCGATGGGCTTTGGCCTGATTCAGCATGGCTCTTCTTATGTTCTTATGTTCTATCCTCCTAGTCTTCCACAAAACTTTGAAGACCTAGCTTTTGCCCCAAGCAATGGGACAGGATTAGTTGACTGCACCCTCAGAAGTTTAACTTGGTGCCAGGTTTTTGTTGTTTTAATGTGTTTAGTTGGATAGTTTTAATATGACTTTTATTCAGTTTTAACATTTGATTGGGAGCTATTTAGAATTAGCTGTAAGACAAGCAGCTATATACAAGTTTAAATAATTTCAATAAATATATCATACAATATGTATCATGTATCATACAACATACATTATACATTGTGCATTATGTATTGTGTATCATATATCTTATCACTGGATGGATGAAATATTTATCCGGTTTATATTTTCTAATGTTGTTCCTATGATGCTTAATAATGCAAGGTTTCTATCAAGGTAACATTATAATATCAATCACGTGCTTCGTGTACTTAGCAAAACTCTGATGTCTTCTTTGATTATCTACTTGTCTCTGCATCAGATTCAATTCAGTCATGGAAAATGGAAATGTCAAAACAAATGGACTTGATTTTCCAAATCATCAAATTAGATCAAACTGATGAACTAAATTGAATTGGTGATTTGATTTGGGTCATCACCAATCTCTACCACCTTACTTTCTACCAGAAATCTAGCTCAGCAATAGTGTTCATGTGCACCAGCCTTTGAAGGAGTACTTTCAGAATATATGTAGTCATACCATATTGCCCTACTTTGCATAGGACCTTCCTTTTTGCTATCAGTATAGGGAATATCTTGAGAGTGCTTTTGCATGCATAGATTGGCAGAAATGTCAGTGGAAATACAAGGGATATGCATACATATAAGGTAGAAGATAGCTTCTTTATCATTTTTTCCTCTTTTCTTGTATTCCTGGAGGCTTCAAATGAACTTTAGAAGGAAAATACATTTACTTTCAATTACCTATTTACTCCACAAATAGTGACAGCTTGATTGCTAAAAGGGCAAAGATAGGCAGCAAGAACATTTTTTTTAATGTTCTGTAACTCTAACAGATAATTCCTTATATCTTGCTTAAGGTTAGAAGTGTGTGCATTACTTGCTTCTTAGTTTTGTCATATTCTTTTATTTTAAAACACTGTGCATTTGTTGGAATACTTACTTCTTTTTCATTCTGGCAGTTTTGGCAAACCAGGAGGAATGGGGAACATAATGCAAGACTGCTGGAAATAAGCAGCAGACATCATTTACTGCAGAAATCATGTAGTGCAGAAATAGGAAACATGAACATTCCTAAAAAAAAAACCTACTCCCTACATTACCTCATTTCTCTAGCAGAACATACTGCTAAATTTTGTCTAACATCATTTATCTATCTCTATTTGTTCACAAAAAAAAAGATGTATAGCAATATTGGGATGTAATCAGGTAAGCTAAACTTCCAAACCACCTGATGGTACAAGTACATACTATACAGACCACAAAAGCAACAGTTACATTGTTTTCCTAAATTATGCTATGCTGCCAAGGAATAAGTGGTTGTTTATGAGTACAACAGAAATGTCCACAGAAAAGATGCTTGCTTTATTGTACGTGCAAAGAAAATCAAACTTTGCACTATCGGGGTTCTCACTCATGGGAATATTCTATAAGTTTGCTTACAGTTCTATAAGCAAAGTGTTCCTTGCTCTATACAATTGTGCTATCCTCATGGTCCACTGCTTATTTGCTGCCATGATAGTATGACTTCCTGAAGAAAGAAGTGGGTCTCTGAAACTTAAGCAGCTTCAGTTTGTTATTGGTATGATTGTATTGGGGCTCCAGAATTCATCACATTAGTTATGAGGACTATACAGGAGAATATTAATTTATTCATTCATTCATTCAACTTGCAAGGCACCCATCTCACCAGAACACAAAATATAATGAGCAGATATTCAGTGGGAACAATAGTTTCAATGGTGGGAAAACATGCTGAAAACAACCAAAGACTAAATGTCTACATATAATCTAGCCCAGGGTAGGCAACCTTGGCTCTTTTATGACTCGTGGACTTCAACTCCCAGAATTCCTCAGCCAGCATGGCTCAGCTTGGAAACCTCTCCCTTTCCCCTCAGCATGGCTGGCTCAGGAATTCTGGGAGTTGAAGTCCACAAGTCATAAAAGAGCCAAGGTTGCCTACCCCTGATCTAGCCTGAGAGTAATTGGAAGTTGGATAGCATATGAATTTAATGATGATTAACACAGTTAATAAATACTTCCTGCTCTTTTCCTGAACAGCCTGCCCATCTTTTAAAGAAGGAACCCAGCAACGTAAGTAAGAATTGTTGCTTACAGCAGTTCTAAAGATAAAAAGGGCCAAAAGTCAGAAAGTAGAGGGATAAAGTATCTGCACGTTTCACAGAAGTTTCCTTTTCTTTTATCTGACAGTACTGAGTCCTTTCAAGACAAAGCTTCATGTGTCACTCTTCTTCAAGAAGTGTTTGCTGTATTTGCAGTTAAACAATTTCATAAAATCTAGATACTTTTGAGATTTAATTGGGGGAATAATTAACCTAAAACCTGAAGCAAAAAAAGAAGTATTGGTGAATTACATCATCATCATCATTATTATTATTATTATTATTATTATTATTATTATTATTATTATTATTATTAATTTAATTGCTATGCCGCCCTATTCCGGAGAACTCAGGGCGGCTCACAACATGATAGAAATTACATTATATACATAAATATAAAAACCCTTAATTAAAAAAGAAACCAATCATTCCACAAACATAGACTGGCTAGGGGCAAGGTGTTAGCTGCCCCAGGCCTGCCGGCAAAAGTGTGTTTTAAGCAATTTACGAAAGGTGGAGAGGGTGGGGGCGACATGGATCTCCGGGGGAAGTTGGTTCCAGAGGGCCTGGGCCACAACAGAGAAGGCTCTTCCCCTAGGCCCCACCAGGCGACACTGTCTGGCTGACGGGACCTGGAGAAGGCCCACTCTGTGAGCCCTAACCGGCCGCTGGGATTCATGAGGCAGCAGACGGTCCCGTAAATAACCTGGTCCGATGCCATGTAGGGCTTTATAGGTCATAACCAACACTTTGAATTGGGTTCGGAGACCAATTGGCAGCCAATGCAGCTCACGGAGTGATGCCGAAATGTGGGCATTTCTAGGCAAGCCCAACACTGCTCACGCGGCTGCATTCTGCATTACCTGAAGTCTCCGAACATTTTTCAAAGGTAGCCCCATGTAGAGAGCATTGCAGTAGTCGAACCTCGAGGTGATAAGGGCATGAGTGACTGTGAGAAGAGACTCCCGGTCCAAATAGGGCCGCAACTGGTGCATCAGGCGAACCTGGGCAAATGTCCTCCTCGCCACAGCTGAAAGATGATGTTCCAAATTTAGCTGTGGATCGAGAAGGACGCCCAAGTTGCGGACCTTCTCTGAGGGGGTCAAAAGCTTCATACTACTCCTTTGCTTTTTTAACCCTTCCTACCCCCACCCCACCCCTTATAAAAATCACAGATACATGCCTACAACTGAATTTCAGGATATTGAGGTTTGGCAGGTATTTTGAATAATTTGGGGACTCTGCATGTAGGTTAAGAGTGCTCAAAAATAGCTTGTTCCTCATCTATTTCATTTCTCCTTTTCTTAATGTGTTTTGTGATAGAGAGAAAGACAAGAGGCAGAATAAGACACATCCAAAATCCTATGTTTGCTTGTTTATTTTTCTCCCCAAAGTATAGCCACAGAATTCTTGGGGATGTATCCAGGTCACTTAATTGGAAGTTCTGCAAGAAATCATTGTAGTTGTGTGAGAGAACCACACACATTGTGCAGCCCTCCTTGAAACTTAAAAGTTTCTGTCAGGGAAAGTGTTATTTGTTATTTTTGTTTACTGTTTTTGAAATTATGATTTTTTTTTGTTCATGTGTAGCCATCTGTGCTGGTAGTGAATTCCACATCCTTCTCAAAAGTCTCTCAATATGCTTAGTGCTTCAATCTATAGACCAAAGACAATCTATTGAAGAAAAGATGTAAATTTCCTGGGGAACATAGCACATTCAGTGTTTAGCCTCCCTGGAAATTGCAGTTCTTACATCCTGTCAAAAAACATCATGATGAACTGAAAAGGAATAGCCACCTCACTTGCTGTCTCTCCAAGAAACTTCCCTCTATAGCAGGGGTGTCAAATTGCTGGCCCATGGATGGGACGTATCACCTGGAAGCTGCACCCACCCCATTGCCAGCAATGGCAAAACCATCCCGATATGTTGTGTGACGTCACATGACATCGCGAGTTTGACATGTCTGCTCTATAGAGACTGCAAAGTAATTAATTTTCTTTTTCATATCAACAACTGTTTTTAAAATAGAGCATAGTATATGATTGTGACTCTTTCTCAATAAAGAGCTTGGTTCCTACCAATTCCACTGTTAAATATGGCTGATTCAAGGTGTATTTGCAATTTGGGCTTACCTCCACTTTTTGTCCTGATTTGCGGCTTAATGCTGGTCTTTACTTCTAGAGTCAAGCCTTAATGAGATGTTTAATAATATTTTTCTGTTATCTATTCTATTTCATTAACTATGTTTTGGTAAAGAAACTCTAGTACAAAACCACAGTATGCATTTTTTGTGTCAGCTTCACATAATGGGAAAGTTTTGCCGGTCTACAACTACATGTATTTACAACAGAGGAAAAAAAAGTTTTCTATTGCTTGCTGGCATTTTTGTTAAAGGTGTTATAGTATTATGTATTTTCTTGCTTATTATTCCTTTACAGTGTGAAAATTACACTTTAAATGTCATGATATTACTAAACAAATTTGGCCTCCATCTGGCTGTGTTCTTAATAAAAATGAATAATATAGTTGGCATTACGAGAATTGCCAGCTGATTCTGCATCTTCAAAATGTTTGAGGCAAATTTGGAATAATTTGCTTGAAGAAAATGTAGAACCCAGACTTGCTCTGAGTTGGGTGTCATATAAATTTAAATAAAATTCCTCCCCTCAGTGGTGTATGTTTACTGGAGTTTTATATCCTATGAACAATATGGTGAGACTTAGTACCCAAACCAGATCAGTTGTCTCTCCTGGACCTTTGCATTCTGAACCAGTTGTAATTTCTGAGAGCTATTTAGAATCTTTAAAGCCCCATATAAAGTATATTGCAGCAGTCTATCGAGATGCTAAGCAAGCATGAGTGACTATAGTCATGTCCTCCTGTACCAAATAAGGCTACAATTGGGGTATTAGCCAAAGTTGCTCAAAGGTTCCTGCAGCCACATTTTCCACCCTGCAGTTCAACAGGAGCCATGAGTTTACAAGGACTCACAAATCACAATTCTGCTCCTTCGCAGATGCTTGCCTTTCAGAAATAACAGTGGTATCTGCAGAAAATGGTGATGTGTGATGATTACTGTGAAAAACTTGTGATGTACTTTGTCACATGAAGTATTAGTATTTTCTCCTGCTTGAGCAGGGGGCTGGACTAGAAGACCTCCAAGGTCCCTTCCAGTTCTATTCTATTCTATTCTATTCTATTCTATTCTATTCTATTCTATTCTATTCTATTCTATTCTATTCTATTCTATTCTATTCTATTCTATTCTAGTACCACTTTATAAAGCCTTAGTAAGATCACCCTTAGAACACTGCATACACTTTTGGTCACCATATTATAAAAAAGATGTAGAGACTCTGAAAAGAATTCAGAAAAGAGCAACAAAGATAATTATGGGGTTGGAGGCTAAAACAGATGAAGTTGCAAGAATTGGGTATATCTAGTCAAGTGAAAAGAAGGACAAGGGGTTGCATGGTAATGGTGTTCCAGTATTTGAGAAAAGGGGGTCAGCCTATTTTCCAAAGAAACAGAATGTAAGACAAGAAACAATGGATGGAAACTAATCAAGAAAAGAATCATCTTAGAACTAAGGATAAATTTCCTAAGGGTAAGAACAATTAACCAGTGGAAGGTGTGGGTGCTCCATCACTGGAGCCTTTTAAGAACAGACTAGACAGCCATTTATTATTTATTTAATTATTTATTTTGCGATCACAGACCAAAATGCAAGTGCAACAAAAGAAAACACAAGAAAAATATAATCACAAACAATTAACACCAGAAGCCTTGGCTAAAGGGAATTACAGCGTTCTCCTCTAATAGTTACAGCTCTTAAAAGAAATTTAGAAACCTGAGAAGTAATATAGGAGGAGCCATCCCCTAGACAATATAAGACCAAATTACTAACATTAGAACCAGAGGGATCAATTCCAAGGAGAGGCAATAGTTTAATTCTGGCGGTGTTATACATAGAACAGTATGACAAGACATGCTCCACAGTTTCAACTTCAGCCCTATCACAGGGGCATAGTCGCTCACTGAACAGGGGCCTCTTGAATCACCCATCGAGTAGTGCTGAGGGCAAGACATTGAAACGGGCTAGGGAAAAGACTCTTCTATACTTGGGGATGGTTAGAGTATAGAAATATGACTAGACAGCCATTTGTCTGCAATGGTATAAGCCAGGTCTCCTGCTTGAACAGGGGATTGGACAAGAAGACTTCCAAGGTTCTTTCCAACTGTTATTCTGCTATTCTTTAAAAACAATTGTTTGTTTGTTTATTCGCATTTATATGCCGCCCCTCTCCGAAGACCCGGGGTGGCTCACAACAAAAACACAACAACAATTTTAAAATCAACACATTCATACCCCACACAAACACAATCAATTCACAAGCACTGATGGCGGGACACTCTTAGGGCCGAGGGGCAGAGCACAGCTCATATGCCACAAGCCTGTCAGCATAGATGTGTCTTCAGCCCTTTCCAGAAAGCTAGGAGGGAGGAAGCAGTATGAACCTCCGAGGGAAGCTGGTTCCAAATGGCAGGGGCAGCAACGGAGAAGGCCCTTGCCCTAGGTCCTGCCAGATGGCATTGTTTAACAGACGGGACTCGTAGGAGGCCAACCCTATGCGCCCTGACCGGTCTCTGGGATTCATGAGGCAGGAGACGGTCCCGCAAGTATCTTGGTCCATTGCCATATAGGGCTTTATAGGTCATAACCAACACTTTGAATTGTGTTCGGAGACCAATAGGTAGCGAGTGCAGCTCACGAAGAGCTGGAGTGATATGAGCATGTCTTGGGAGACCCAAGACAGCTCGCGCGGCCGCATTCTGGACTACCTGCAGTCTCCGGACATTGTGTCCTACCTGGATTCAACTTCAATCTGTTCTTTCCATTGAGACCCATTTCAGACCTATAATCAGTGTCTTCTTTGGTCTTGTTATACCTCTAGAAATATATATGCATTAATATCAGTTATATAAATAGTAATCTGTGCATCTTTCAAATATTCCAACAGCTGAAGGTTTATATATTTACTCTTTTTCAAGAATAAGTAAAATCATTTTTACTATTCCATGCATCTGAACTACAGGAAAAAGTAAAAGGTCTCCAAAGGAAGAGGAAATTGCATTGTGGCAGGGTAATAGTTTTTTTTTACCTATGGAATTGTTATTATTATTATTTAACCATGGTAATGAAACCATTAATTTAGCTTTTAAGATGCAGGGCAATTTTCCTAGACTGTATATTGATTGCTACGGTCAAAGAGCTCTTAAGACTGCAGATTTCATGACCAGTGAAATCCTCCAAGAGCTTCACCAAATAGGCAGAAAAATATGTTTCATCATAATCAGAATTGTTCTTGTAACATTTGTACAGAGATTCAGAAAATGGCATATAAAAATGCCACATAAAACTGAAACTGTAATGGGTAAAGCTTTGGATGTGTCATAAGAGCCATGAATTTTTTATGCAAGAATTGTAATAAGAACATCTGTTCCAAATGTGTAGGATGTAGAAGCTTTAGATTAGTTTAAAGCTTTCCCCTGTTACCAACTGCGTCTCTTTTCTGCCAGTCCTATATTGTTAGCAATAAAGGAGAATATTTTGCAGCTCGGGATTGAAATGAGGGGTCCCTGGTGTTCTCTGAGCTTGTTGCTAATCTAGCAGAGATATGTTACCTAGTTGGTGTAATGAAACATCTGAAAGAGAATAACCAAGCTCAGAGAGCACCAAGGTTGCCTCTGTTGTTAGATTTCTCCCTAGAATGAATGAAATGTTATTTTTTTTAAAAAAATATACACATTTTTGGCATCCATTATTCTGCAGTATTCCTGAGTGCCTTATCCCTCTTGAATGGTAGAAAAACATGTAGCATGGGAAGTGAGAAACAGGACTGACAACCTGCTTGAGTGTCATTCTGAGATTTCTGAAGAACAAAAGGTTCATGATCTGTGTGACTCTTGACTTGATGGCTAAGCTTTGGACATTTTACCCAGTTCTTCTGGAACAATAGAAGGACGAACAGTCCTAACTCCTTTTTGTGATGTTACAAATAAAAAGAGAGATCTTGTTAAAAGAAGTGTGTTGGGATCTGTCCCTGCTTACCTGTCAGTTGGTAGGTAAAATTTATCTTTCATCAGATATATTTTTGCAAACTGATATAGAAACAGAAGCAGAGCCATAATCAGCCTAAAGAACTGAGATTATTGGATGGGTTAAAAATAATAGTCATGATGATTATAACTGCAATTATAATAACTGCAGGTCCAAACTATATGTGCACAGTAAATAGCTGTGCTCATAATGAGCTCAATCAGTGCTGTGTCAAGGTTCTGACAGACAGAGACAAATAAAGCAGAACTCCGAGGCTTGCAAATTCTTCAAAGAACATGTTTATTGATATAAAGTATCAGCACTTCAAAATGTGAAACCAAGTCTGAAGAGATGCATAACAATTCCTCAATACAAAGTTAAGAAATCCCACACCTAAGGCTATGCAAGCAACTACATTTCCCCATACAGCTTGTTGGCTTTTCCTGAAACGCCCAGGCCGCAGTCTTGGGAGCAGCTGATGACCTTGGTTCCCATGGGAGAAAGTCCAAGAGAGAAAGTCTGTTTTGTCTAGCACAACACCCGGCAACCCCCCTGCCTCCATGCTGTGTGACAAATAGAAATGAGAATGAAAAAACTGGCTGCAGCCATGCTCATTCTAAAGTTGACATGCTACACATGAGCAGAAGAGTCTCAATAACCTCTGAATATCTCTCTCTCTCTCTCTCTCTCTCTCTCTCTCTCTCTCTCTCTCTCTCTCTCTCTCTCTCTCTCTCTCTCTCTCTCCCTCTCCCCCCTCTCTCTCTCTGTGTGTCTCTGTGTGTGAAAGCAGCAAGATGACCTACTATATTTCTCTTTATCATTTGTCATGTCATGTTATCCAGCAGAACTTCTCCACGACTTCCAACTTTTTTTAATCATGCATGAGTATGAAGTGGACTGAAACACAGCCACATATAAATGTGTACAGGTAGCCCTTGACTCAACTAAGCCCAAAATTTTGGTCATTGGGAAAATATATGTTAAGTGAATTTTGTCACATTTTACGACCTTTCTTGCCACAGTTATTGAGTGAATCACTGCCGTTGTTAAGTTAGTAACAGGGTTGTTAAGTGAATCTGGCTTTGCCGTTGACTTTGCTTGTCAGAAAAATCTCAAAAAGTGATCCCATGGCCCTGGGACATTGCAACTGTTATAAATATGAGTCTCTGATTTTTGATCACATGATCTTGGGGATGCTGCAACTTTCTTTTCTGTTTGTAATAAACCCCCCCCACTTGGAACTTTCTTAAATCCAGATGATTAACTTTAACAGTATTACTACAAAAGGGACTAAAGCTCTTATCAGCATAATGGTAAACATAACACATCAAGCTCTGGCTCTGATTTATAATGAACCAATTTCCTGGGATTTCTCACATTGTTGCTAAAGGGAAAAATACAATTATACATAATGTGAATCAATATATCTCATTTTAATTAAAGTAACGTGCACATGGATCCATGCCCGTGATTCAAATATCAAAAACACCAGGGAAAATATATTGGTTTATATTTGTAAAGAAAGATTTTTTTTTTAGAAAAATCCAACAGTATATTTAGATTTTGTGTATCCAACTGGGAAAAGTTGAATTGGTGTTATACATAGGGCTAGGTTTTCAGTGAGATAAAATGCTTACTCATAATTGAGAACCAATAGGAATGCCCTTTCATTCTTTGCTCTGGATTACATCTAAGCTTTCTCAGATTGCTCACCTTTAGAGAAATGGCATGGGATCTACAATTCAGTTGGAAAGAAACACATTAGAATCCAAGTTTCAGAACATCAAATAAAAATCAGTAATAAGTGTGCAGTTACCTGATCTGGACCCAGAACATATATGGCAGGGAAGCTTAATTGTTCCCAGCTTGTTCATTTAGAAAACCTGTCTTTCTCTGTATTTCTGCAGTAGCTAAAGTAACCGAAATCACATTTTTTAAAACTGGCCTACACATATATACTTTTTAGACTTTAATAGACAATACACTGCTTTACTGGTCAGTCAGTCAGTCAGTGTTAAGGTTGACTGAGGCTAAACCAAACTGTAGAAACTCTGATTTTTTTTCAGTTGAGCAGCCATATTTGCTGAAAAGAATAGTAGTATTAAGTTGCTTAACAATGATCATTGCCAAATTTATGTATGAGTCTTAGCTGAATTGTGGCATTAACTTGTAAGTAAATGGGTTCATTAGTCATGATCACAGAAAACCACTGGCTTTAGCACCATTGTGGATTTTGTATTTATTAGTTTTATAGTTATAATAGAACAAAAAATAGTTACTACAATATAATTGTGTATAGTATACATATTTCATAAGGCACCTCACCAACCACATCCCCCTCTACCTCCTCCCTTACAACTTCTATCCCCCCACTTTCTCTACCTCCCTCACTCTCCTCATTCCTCCTACAACTCCCTACTTCCCTTCTCCTTCACTCCTCAAACTCCTCCTCCTCCTCAAATGTGGTTCTGAGGTGCCACTAAAACAATCCATATCTAAACTTATATAACACAATTAAATATTAGATATTACAAATAATAAAATTATGAATCCCCCCAACCACCCCCCCCGACTTCCCAGAGTGAATACAGGGTAAAAACAGAGGAAAACCCACTAAATTACCCCAAAATATTATTTAAAACCTATTGAAAATACTATATTTTACAACCTAACAGATAAATATTTAATTATATGCTAAATACAATTTCTTAAAATGATATCTCCCTTGTATATAGTCTATCCATCTTTTCCAATCCATCATATATTTCTCATTTGAGTAGTCCTTCAAATATGCAGAGATTTTGGCCATTTCTGCCATATTTGTTACTTTCAAAATCCATTCTTCAATAGATGGTAATTCTGCCTTCTTCCAATATTGTCCCACCAACAATCTTGCTGCTGTAATCAAATTCAAGATTAAGTTTGTCTCTCTGTTGGTACAGTCTTTTATAATACCAAGCAAAAACATCTGTGGTAAAAATTCAATATGTTTTTTCAAGATATTTATTTATTTATTTATTTATTTATTTATTTATTTATTTATTTATTTATTTATTCGGGTTTGTATGCCGCTCCTCTCCGAAGACTCGGAGCGGCTTACAACATATATATATATATATATATATATATATATATATATATATATATATATATATATATATATATATATATATATATATATATATATATATATATATATATATATATATATATATATATATATAATTGAACAAATCCGAACAACATTAAAAATACAAACCCCATACATACTCATCAATCACACCACAATCAACAATCATCCCCAGGCCTGCCGGCAGAGGTAGGTTTTTAAATTCTTTTGGAAGGCCAGGAGGGTCGGAGAAACGCGGACTTCAGGAGGTAGTTGGTTTCAGAGGGTGGGCGCCGCAACAGAGAAAGCCCTCCCCCTAGGGCCCACCAGACGACATTGTTTCGTTGACGGGACCTGGAGGAGGCCGACCCTGTGCGCTCTCACCGGTCGTAGAGAAGTATATTTTGAAGAATCCACCATATTTTTATCCAAAAAGCCTTAATTTTTTTACAAGTCCACCATACATGAAAGTAAGTAGCGTCCGTACTATCACACCTCCAACACTTAGCTTGTAAGTTAGGATACATACATGATAATTTTTTTGGGTCCAGATGCCACCTGTAGAACATTTTATGAAAATTTTCTCTTATATGAGTCGCTCGTGTAAATTTTACATTTTTCACCCAGATCCTTTCCCAAGTATCCATCATGATTGGTTGTCCAAAATTTTGTCCCCATTTTATCATACAATCCTTAACTAACTCAGTTTCAGAATCAATTTCTATCAATACATTATACAATCTTTTAATATGCATGGGCCTTTGATCTATAACTTGTTTAATTAAATTTTCATCTGTTGAAGATAGGCCCATCTTAAAGTCTTTTTTCCATCTAGACTCCAATTGTGCATATAGAAACCAAGTATAAACAATTCCTTCATCCCTTAACATATTCAAAGACTTCAGTACTAGCAAATTCCCTTCTTTAATTAGGAGTTTCTCATAAGGCACCACATCTAAAACTTGTGATCTATTTATATTCTCTACTGCGTGTCTGGGAACTGTCCAAAGAGGAATCTTTGCATTTAATTTATACTGATACTTTTTCCAGACACGCAGCAGAGCGCTTCTCAATATGTGCTCTTTGAAGCTCCTATCCACCTTTTTATCATAAACCAGATATGCATGCCAACCATATAATAAACCGTACCCTTCAATATTCAATATTCTGTCATTGGTTAAATTAATCCAATCACTTATCGCTACTAAAGCAGCAGCATGATAGTACAACTTAAAATTGGGCATTTTCAAACCACCTCTTTCCCTTATATCCTGAATAATTTTTAATTTTATCCTCGGTTTCTTGCCATTCCAGACAAATCTATTAATACCCTTCTGCCACTCCTCCAAATTCGCATCTTTTTAAAGTATAGGTAGCATTTGAAAAAGGAATAAAAATTTTGGCAATACATTCATTTTAACTGCTGCTATCCTACCCAACAAAGATAATTGTAATTTAGCCCATTTATCCAATTCTATTTGTATCTTATTCCACAAAACTTGGTAATTATTTTTATATAACTTCCCATTAGAAGCTTCAATATCAATCCCTAAATATTTAACTTTCTTAACTATTTCACAACCCGTTATTCTTTCCAAATCTTGTTTTAAGTTGCCATCCAAATTTTTTACTAACATCTTTGTCTTAGATATGTTTAGTTTAAAACCTGATACCCTACCATAGTTTTTAATTAACTCCATCAAAATCTGTACTGACTGCTTTGGTTGAGACAATGTCACAAGCAGGTCATAAGCAAAAGCACATAATTTATAATCATGTTGTCTAATCTGTATACCTTTTAAGTCATCTACTGCTCTTATCTTATTCAATAAGACCTCTAACGTTAAAATAAACAACAATGGAGATAAAGGACATCCCTGTCTAGTACCTTTCTCTATCTTAAATGAATCTGTTAAATGCCCATTCACAATAATCTGACCTGTTTGTTTCTGATAAACAGCCAATAAGGGACTTCCGGGTGGCTCTGCTGGTGTCGCTAGCCTCCTCGGAGGCTTTGTTCTTCTGGGTTTGTTAAGCCGCATAAACAGCGAACACCAGCTGTTTTATTGCGGTGATAAATCCCCCTTCGGGCAAAGAAGGGGTGAAGAGCATCAGGCTAAGGTTGAGTTCCTCTGAAATCCCCCTGGTAAAGTTATCAGGGGGGAAGAGTGAGAACTCCCTAGGAAAAAGCTTGAAGAGGCTCCTACCCAGAGACGTTCCTGTTTGTAAACAGGCTCAGATGCCGTGACCAGCTCCTGCTCGAGGAAAACTTTTTAAAGAGACCTATATGCAGGCGGAGTGAATACAGGAGTCTAGTACTGCAAGTATTTCTTTATATTTTACTTCTGACCACGTATTTCTACAATCAACATAATGTATCCAAGATGGCGATCGCTTTTACTGTAAAGAGAAAGTTACCGGAAAGCGAAAGTGATTTTTTTCCTTTTTCTTCTCAAACGTTTAAAGCGATCGCTATGAGATGGCTCAGATTTACATTTTAAAATCTTATAAATTGTAATACAAGAAGATAAGAGGAGGATATATTTTGGTAAAAATTTTGGTTTGAACAAAATGACTTCTAGACAAACTAAGTTAGTTTCCTCAAAGGTGGTATCTTCTCCAGCTCAGCCCTCTAAAGCAGTGACCAGCTCTCTTGCTCCCCCTCCTTCTTCAGCAACTACAGAATCTCACCCTTTGCCTATACAAGCTTCTTCGGAAATGCTTACTGTGAAAGATCTACAGGTTGCATTGTCAACAATGACTCTTAATTTGACTGAGGATTTGGAGAGAAGATTTGAAAAAAGGTTTGATAAAATGGAGAAAAAGTTGGAGAGTAAGATTGAGGATTTGGAGAATAAGATTGAGAACCAAGGCAAAGGTGTATCTGATGAACTGGAAAAAATTAAGGCAACAATCCAGACCCATAATATGGAAATAAGAGAGGATATTGTGGAAACTGTTAAGGGGGTCTGGGAGGGTATTGAAGAAAAGGTTCAGGAGGTCGAGCAACAAATAAAAAATGAATTATATGATCATGCTTTGATGGTGCAATACAATCAGATGTTGTCTGCTATTAGAATTAGAGGCCTGAGGGAGGTACCAAATGAGACTCAGGATGATTTGAGAAAAATCTTTGAGGAAGCCTTGGAAAAAATTTTAAACGATGCCGTCAAGAATTTTTCCTGGCAAATTGATAGAATATACAGAATCAATTCACAGATTGCAAGACAAAGAAATTTACCTAGAGACGTTGTTATTTATTTTGTAACAAGGAGATTCAGAAATCATGTTCTTACAACATCTTATAATAAGATATTAAATGTTGCTGGTCAGGAGGTTGTGGTTCTGAAGGAGATTCCTCCAAAGATGTTGAGAGCTAGAAAGGACTATGCATTTTTAGTTGCTGAGCTTAAAATACGTGCTTTACAATATAGATGGGAGGTCCCAGCTGGACTTTCATTATCATATCATGGTAAAAGATATTATTTGAATTCTGTTGCAAAAGCGAAAGATTTTGCTGAGAACGTGCTGAAGGCTGGTAGACCACCATCCTCAATACCAAAAAAAATGCAGATTTGTCAAAAGAAGAAGGGATGGAACTATTACAACTACAATTTTCAGACTCACAGCCCCCCCCAGCAGCTGGATGAGTTTCAATGGAGTTGCCCGTACAGAGTATTGATATTTTCCAACCCCTGGAAATAGAGAAATCTAAAGATCAAAGGCAAACTAGATCAGCTACCAAGCGTATAGAAGAACAAGAAAAAGAACAACAACAATTACGCACATCTGCAAGTTTGGAAGCCATGGGAGCTAGACCAAAGAAGAAAACGGCGAAAATTGATTTGGTCTTGCAAAAGCTTTCTCAATCCGGCCATGTCAAATAAATATTTGACATGGAATGTCAACGGTCTAAATTCTCCTCAGAAGAGGAAAAAGATATTTCACTATTTGACTCAATGTAAAAATGACGTAATCTGCCTACAAGAAACACACATTAGATCTAGTGATCAGAAATACTTGATAAATAATAAATTAGGTTCTTTTGTGGCAGCGGCTAAAGAGAAGAAAAATGGAATTGTTATTTATGTTAAAAATCATATAAACGCTAAGTTAATAGAAGCAGATGTTGAAGGCAGATTTTTAGTAATTGAAATTTTAATAGATGGGAAGAAAGTTCTTCTGATGGGTATTTATGCACCAAATCAACACCAAGGAAAGTTTTATAAATTAATACATAAAAAAATTAACACAATTTGATTATAGGTCTTGTATTCTAATGGGAGATTGGAATGGTGTTATGGATATTAGTTTAGACAAGAGGAAAACATCACCAATTCCTTAAACACGTTCTTTGCTGCCTAAATCTTTTTTTGATATTAAGGATGATTTTGATTTGATAGATATATGGAGAGAAAGAAATGGCAAAGACCAAGAATTTACTTTTTTTTCTGATAGACACCAATCATTTTCTAGAATTGATTTTATACTAACTACAAGTGACTTTATTTCTGGGGTAAGGAAGGTAAAAATTTTGCCTAAAGTTTTATCAGATCATAATCCGGTTTTGATGGAGTTAATGGTGGGCCAGACTCCTAGAAGATCTTGGAGACTCAATGAAAATTTGTTTCAATATGATTCAAACGTGCTTGAATGTAAAAGTGCCATGAAGGAATTTTTTATGTTAAATCTTCATAAGGGTACAACAATAGAAATGGTGTGGGATGCTAGTAAAGCTTTTATGCGTGGGGTTTTAATTGACATGAATAAAAGGTATAGATGTAAACGGGAGGGAAAAAAGGAAGGAATTGGAGGAGGAAATAAGAAAGAAAGAGCAAATTTTAGTAAAGAGACCAGATGATAAAAATATTAAAGAGGGGATTAAGGTTTTACAGAAACAATTTGATTTGTTGATGGCCGACCAAGTTGCTAGGAATATGCAATATGCTAAACATAACACATTTTTTAATTCTAATAAACCTGGCAGATGGTTGGCCTATATACTAAGGAAAAAACAAAAATCCCGCATTATTGATAAAATATAATATAGAGGGAAGGTGGTATTTCAACAAGAAACTATTAAAAAAGCCTTTTTAGAATTTTACTCCAAGTTATATGCTGAAGACAAGATACAAGGGAACGAGATAGATGTTTTTTTGCAAAATGAGAATATATTGACAATTACTAGTGAACAAAGAGATAGACTAAATAGATTAATTACATCAGATGAAATAATTTTAGTGATTAAACAATTAAAAATGGGAAAATCTCCTGGGACGGATGGTTTAACAGCAGCTTATTATAAGCATCTTCAAATGGAAATGGTGGAACCTCTTAGAGAGTTGTTTGTCAATATACAAGAGGGTGGTCAGGTTCCACCTTCGTGGAAAACGGCTTATGTTTCTTTAATTCCCAAAGAGGGAAGAGATAATGTTCGACCAGAAAACTTTAGACCTATTTCATTGTTGAATACGGATTATAAGATTTTTGCTAAAATTTTGGCTAACAGACTAATGAAAGTTTTACAAACAATAATTCATTCAGATCAAACTGGCTTTTTGCAAGGGAGACAGATGAAAACTAATGTTAGACAACTTATTAATATATTAGAATATTTGGACAAGCATATCCAGGTACCTGCAGTTCTTATGTTTTTGGATGCGGAAAAAGCTTTTGATAGACTGAACTGGCTGTTTTTGAAAAAGTTAATAGTTAGGATGGGAATGGGGGATCAGTTTATTAAAACCACTGGCTTTAGCTACTGCCTTGACCATGTATGGTTTTGCTTGGAAACTAAGCACGACTGGGCAGGAAATCTCCAGGCTGTAGCTTAGAACAGGCAGTAATATAAGTAATAATTGTTAGTATGAAAACTGCATGATTATACAGCAAATATGAGGCACCAGAGATTATGTTTCACTTTCAAAAAGTTTATTTCTTTATTCATAGGAATAGACAGCATGCTGTCCACAGGTCCACAATTCATTATATTACCAGATATTTGTTTGTAAACACCAGTTCATGGTTCATACAGTGAAGAAGAAGAAGAAGAAGAAGAAGAAGAAGAAGAAGAAGAAGAAGAAGAAGAAGAAGAAGAAGAAGAAGAAGAAGAAGAAGAAGAAGAAGAAGAAGAAGAAGAAGAAGAAGAAGAAGAAGAAGAAGAAGAAGAAGAAGAAGAAGAAGAAGCCAATATATAAAAAGAGCAAGTAACACTTTTAAAACTGAAGGCCAACGTTGTTGTTGTTGTTTTGCTACCAGTCACTAAAGACAATAGAAAACATGGGCAGCATTGTAATGGTTGCATCACAATGGATAGAACTAAAGTTTTCAATCCAGTTTAGAACCGTGGTAGCACAGTGGTTAGAATGAAGTATTGCAGGTTAATTATGCCGACTGCCAGCAGTTTGATTCTCACCGGTTCAAGGTTGACTCAGCCTTCCATCCTTCCGAGGTCAGTAAAATGAAGACCCAGATTGTTGGAGTCAATATGCTGACTCTGTAAACCACTTAGAGAGGGCTGTAAAGTACGTGAAGTGATATATAAGTATAAGTGCTATTGCTATTGCTATTATGGAAGTTAGTATGTTAACTTTGTATAATACAATACAACAAGCTCTTTATTTTAGCAGTAATAATAATTCACCAGATTTAGTGGTGGTTGAAAAGAAGAAAGTGTGGATAATTGATGTGGCAGAGGTAGTAAAATAGAAGATGAAGAATTGTAGAAGATCAGAAAGTAACAATCAAAGTTAAAAAAATATGTCATAAACCAGCTGTGGTGATCCCAGTGGTTATCAGCACAATGAGTACCATACAAAAACGTCTTATAGGCTTTTAGAAAATCTGTGCCTTGACATTTCTATCAGTCAGTTGCAAAAGGCCACAGTGCAGTGCTGATACATTGCAGGTAGTCCTCAATTTACAACTATCTGTTTAGTGATTGTTCAAAGTTACAACAGCACTGAAAAAAGTGACTTTTGACTGTTTTTCACACTTATGACCATTGCAGCATCCCCATGGTCACATGATCAAAATTCAGATTCTTGAAAATTGACTGGTATTTATGATGGTTGCAATGTCCTGGGGTCATGTGATCACCTTTTGCAACCTTCTGCTAAGCAAGGCAATGGAGAAGCCAGACCCCCCTAACAACAGTGTATCAACTTTAGAATGAGCATGGCTGCAGCATTTTTTTTTTCATTTCTCGTTGACACATAGCACGGAGGGAGGAGGTTACCAGGTGTTGCATTAGACAAAACAGACTTTCTCTCTTGGACTTTCTCCCATGGGAACCAAGGTCATCAGCTGCTCCTGAAACTGTGGGCTGGGGGTTTCATGAAAAGCCCGCCAACAAGCTGTATGGGGAAATGTAGTTGCTTGCATAGCCTTAGGTGTGCGATTTCTTAACTTTGTATTGGGGAATTGTTATGCATCTCTTCAGACTTGGTTTCACTTTTTGAAGTACCATGTCCTATGAGGAATGGTTAAAGGAATTGGGAATGTTTAGTCTACAGAAAAGAAGACTGAGAGGAGACATGATAGCTGTCTATAAATACCTGAAGGGCTGTCGTAGAGCAGAGGGATCAGCCCTGTTCTCACTTGCTCAAGGAAGGACTAGAAACAATGGGATGAAACTGCAGGGGAAAAGATTCAGATTGGAGGTTAGAAAAAAATTTCTAACAGTGAGGGTGATCAACCAGTGGAACAGGTTGCCACGGGAGGTGGTGAGCTCCCCTTCGATGGAGGTCTTCAAGCAGAGACTGGACGGCCATCTATCTGGGATGGTTTAGGGAATCCTGCCTCGAGCAGGGGGTTGGACTCGATGACCCGGGAGGTCCCCTCCAACTCTATGATTCTATGATTCTATGAAGTACCAATACTTTGTATCAATATACATGTTCTTTGAGGAATTTGCAAGCCTCGGAGTTCTGCTTTATTTGTCTCTGTCTATTGGAACCATGACACAGTGTTACTAACTTAACAACTGCAGTGATACACTTAACAACTGCGGCAAGAAAGATTGCAAACTGGAGCCGAACTGACTTTACAACTGTCTCACTTAACGATAAAAAAAATTGGGCTCTGGTATGGTCATATATTGAGGACTACCTGTTCAAGTTGGGAAGTATGATGAATATGATGGCCAACACAGGTAAAGAACTGGTAGTTGTGATGATATGACCTACGTAATTATATTATGTAATATAATATATAAAATATAATCTATGTATGTTGATGATGTGTACATATATAATAGTAATATTATTACTATTGCACAAACTGATGTAGGTAGAAGAGAACACATGTCATAAACCTACTTTTGAGTCTGATAACTCATTTATGCACTGAGAAAATTAGAGAAAGCAAAACAAAGAAATATGAAAAGGTGACTGCTGGAGTTTTATTTAATATTTCATATTAGAAGTGTGCAATGAAAATTCTACTGTAACCTTAAACTGAAAAGCTATTACTGAAAAACTTAATATCTAACTTGGCTATAATCCTAATTCTGTCTCAATTAATAAAATAGGTAAAGAGATAGGATGCTGATCTAATCTTTGTAGATACATTTGCTTCTTTAATGAAAAATGTAGAGCAAGCCAGAGACAGTATTTCTGAATTTAATCAAAATGTGATTTCAAATTGAAAAACATTAGAGGAGATGACTTATTCCAGAGTCATTTCTGTATGCCTGAACCAGAAACAAGGACACAATTACATGGAAAAACAATTTGGTTTATTGACAGTGCTAGAGTCAAAGAGAGACCTAAAGTGAAGTGGAATATAGTCCTTCTTTAAAGAATTATGCAAATTAAAGCACACGTGATTGAATAGAATAGTAAGGCATATAATTGGGTATGGACAAGAGCCATTATTTGATTGGGTACAGCACATCAAATATCTAGTGAGGTCAAGGAGGCTGTGAGACTAAGAGGTAATATAAAGGAGTACAAAGGCAATGGGATTTTTGAAAGAATAATAAAATAACAGAGTTGGAAGGGACCTTGGAGGTCATCTAGTCCAACCCCCAGCTCAAGCAGGAAACTCTATACCATTTCAGACAAATGGTCGTCCAATCTCTTCTTAAAAACCTCCAGTGTTGAAGCATCCACAACTTCTGGAGGCAAGTTATTCCACTGATTAATTGATCTGCAGGAAATTTATCCTTAGTTCTAGGTTGCTTCTCTCCTTGATGAGTTTCCATCCATTGCTTCTTGTCCTGCCTTCATATGCTTTGGAAAATAAGTTGATTCCCTCTTCTTTGTGGCAACTCTTAGATATTGGAACACGGCTATCACATCACCCCTGGTCCTTCTCTTCATTAAACTAGGCCTACCCAATTCCTGCAACTGTTCTTCATATATTTTAGCCTCCAGGTAATCCTTGGTAACTGACTGCCCTATTTAGCAACTGTTAGAATGTGACAGGATTGAAAAATCTTTTTATGGCCAGTGTTTGAACTTATGATGAGTACAGTGTTCCCATAGTAACATGATCACCACTTGGGCACTTCACAATTAATGCACATTTATAATATTTGTAGTGTCCTGTGATCATATGATTGCCATCACAGCTGTCTTCTGACTAGCAAAGTCAACAGAGACACTGGCAATAAGTCACAAATCATGGTCCTGATTTGGAGGAAAGGAGACAAGAAACAGGTCTTTCCAAACAAATTTTAAAACACTTAATGCAATATGGAGAGGGTTTTGATTAAATTGCCTTCAAATCAAATCACAGTCAAAAGTTTGCAGTCTTTTACAATAACAATTGAATTTTGCTTGTGAAGATGGATATTGTTTGTCTCATTCTTTTGTGTACGGTATCTAAGAACTTACCAACCTTCACAAATTATTAAGATGTGGGATGGAAGAATAAAGGTTAGAGTGAAAGTGAAACTAATATATTTGTTCTTATCTACCTGTGTATGGTTGAGTTGGTGCTATTTTGTCTAAAGAAACAATCACCTCTGATTTATTGCAGGAAAGAATTATTCAGAGAGGCAGTCTTCCTCTCTGCAAAATTGTTTCTCTCTCCCTCCCCCTTTCAAGTTACCATATCATAAATATAAATGCTGCACATGGTTATAAATAATTCCTTTGAAAAATCAGTGAGCTTCCCCATCTTTTACATTGTTTCATTGAAATCCTAAGAGAGGAAGAAAAATGTAAATCAGTCTGAGACTTCTTGGCTTTCAAATGTTGGACAGAAAGACCATTGCTCAGCATGCAGTTTACACTTGAAGATGCTTCTCACTGTTGTATAATGTACCAATTTAAAAAGCTCCTCATAGCATTCCCAGAAGAAGCAGATTTAATATTTGCTATGGATCGTAAAAGGGCAACAGCTAGAATCCCCTGTCTATCCCTTGGATTTTAACCTTCTCCTTGCAAGTGGTTGATTTTGCTATGTTCGCTTCACTAAGAACCCAGAGGAACTGTGAAGATATGAATTTAAACAAGAATATTCAGTGAACAAGAGAAGTTTAAATTTTCCCTAAGATATAGGTAAGATGGCTTAATATTCTTTCAGGTCAAGCCTGGAGAAGAAAATGAGGAAAACCAGGTAGAGAAAATATTGAATTTGAACCTATGTATGTCTTTTGGCCATGACTGGAGACTCAACAGGCTGTCTGAAGGCTTTTTATGAAACTTTAGTAAATTTCAAGCTTTCCCCTGTATAGGATTTTGTTCTTTTTTCCATTTTTTCTTGGAGTTACTAACTATGTATTCTGAATTGGCTGAACAGAGTCACTTTTACCCTCCCAGTTGCCCTTGGCCTGCTTTATCAGGTAACCAAAGACTTTGGTTTACTCAGCCTCTTCTCTTAGAGCCAAATTTAAAATGGGATTTAAACATTGTTTTCATCCCAACCACTTTTGGATTCTTTGCAGTCTTTGGTTGCCATGGAGTCATTTGTTCACATTTGGCTGCCTTCAAACTGTGAGACAGAGTTGCTACCAAGCTGAAGCCTCAGTAGCAGGATGTTATACAGAATTGTAGCTGGTGAGTGTGTTTTAACATCCCCTGTTATTGCTAAAATTACTCAGGTACTGATTTCCAGTCCTGCCTCAGCTTGCAGTCTTCCCTTCTTCTCCTGATCCCTTCTAGATACCTTTCACTTTTTTATGCTGTGGGCTTCAGTCGGGTGAGGTGACTTAACTTGACTGGATGTAGATGCAATCACAACTAATAAAGCTAGAATGGAGACAAATAAGACATTTATGGACATTGTTACATCCTTTAAAAGAGTGGGTGTGGCCTCTGGCTGGTTGGGAATGCCAGGGAAGAAGCAGATCAGGTATAGCTGCTTTGGTCCATCTTTTTTTTTTTCCTCAGCTGGTTGAGAGGGCAACCTCACTCCCAAACTAATTTACAGAACTAGGTAATGTCATCAGTGCTACTATGGAATGGGATTTGCTTTCAATTTATGTTATGAATATAAAAGGTTATAAATTGAGAGCAAACCCAATCCTTATTAGCACCGATGGTGTTACCTAGTCTGGGTAATGAAACATTTGCAAGAAAACCACCAAGCTCAGAGAGCACCAAGGACATCACAGTCATTATAAGCAAGCAATTCCCCTTCCCCACAAATATTAACTTCCATTTTAAAACAGATCTAAAACATTCTTTCAAAAGAGAATTAAACCCACGTTTATAAAAAGCTCATGCAAGATTTGACAAGTGCTTTATGGACAGGTATTGTGTGGGCAGACTAATCAGCAAAATCTAGGTACTGTATCTGTTCTCTCCTGCAGCTGAAGCCAACATCTCTATAGAGGAGAGTTACTAATGATCAGAGGAGAGGGGCTATGGCTGGCTACAGTGGCCAACAGATCTTAACATATACCATGTCCTGATTATAGCAGCAACCACATCATTTATAAAGCATTCTCGCCACAGAAAAATCATTGCACCAAGACAAGAGGAAGAGAAGAGGGAAATGCTATTTTAAAACCTTTGTGGCTACAAGCTAGAAAGGAGATGAAAGCAAATCATAACAGCAGTTTAAAAAGTCATTAACAGAATAAATAACAGTCACAGAGTTGATGAGACCTTGGAGGTTTTCTTCTAGTCTAACCCCCCTGAACAAGCAGGAGACCCTATACCAGGGGTAGGCAACCTTGGCTCTTTTATGACTCGTGGACTTCAACTCCCAGGATTCCTGAGCCAGCTCGGGAATTCTGGGAGTTGAAGTCCACGAGTCATAAAAGAGCCAAGGTTGCCTACCTCTGCCCTATACCATTCTAGCATTCATGTAGGCAATTAATTAACACACTTCATTAACAAAGGGTTCTGTACCTGAAACATATTAGAAAGAGAGAGAAAGGACTAAAGTGAAGTGCCCATTTTAGGCATTCAAGTAGTTTCAGCATGAACTCCAGTTTGATACTTTTATTAATCTCATATTTTTCATTCAAAACTCAGGCTTGACAGTAATTTATGACCACATAACCTGAGATAATGAAGAGTGACTGAACATGAGGAAGAGGTTTGGCTAAGTATTATATTGTGGTGGTATGAATAACTAAATTGAGATATTTTGCTGTACTTGTTCATCCCTGGATTGCCATTCAGCAGACTAGCCAAATCCATATTCAAGGTGGTTCAATGCTTGCTCTGAAAGACTGAGTTGGAAGATTAAATGCAAGACCACTGGAGGATTCCTCATGACATCTGTTACATAAATTTACTGGTATTCACTTGAATTCCAGTGGGACATGTCCTTTGCACAGATGGACATGATAATTGAGGAAGAGTTTCCTCTTGAATAGAATAGAGCTGGAAGGGACCTTGGAGATCTTCTAGTCCAGCCCACTGCTCAAGCAGGAGAGCCTATACCATTTCCGACAAATGACTATCTAGTCTCTTCTTTAAAACTTCCAGTGATGGAGCGCCCATGATTTCTGAAGGCAAGATGTTCCACTGGTTAATTGTCCTCACTGTTAGGAAATTTCTCCTTAATTCCAGGTTGCTCCTTTCTTTGATTAGTTTCCATTCATTGTTTCTTGTCTTGTCCTCTGGTGCTTTGGATAATAATTTGATCCCCTCTTCTTTGTGGCAGCCCCTCAAATAGTGGAATACTGCTATCATATCCCCCATAGTCCTTCTTTTTCTCTAGACTAGCCAAATCCAAATCCTGCAATCGTTCTTCGTATGTTTTAGTCTCCAGGTCTTTAATCATCCTAGCTACTCTTTGCATTTTTTTTTTCAAAAATCTCAACCTCTTTTTTGTAATGTGGTAACCAAAACTGGATGCAGAATTCCAGGTGTGGTCTTACTAAGGCTTTTTAAAGTGGTACTAATACTTCATGTGACATTGATTCTATACCTCTGTTTATATGACCCAGGATTGTATTAGCTTTTTTGGTTGCTGCTGCACACTGCTGGCACATATTCAAGTGATCATCCACTAGGACTCCAAGATCCCTCTCACAATTACTATTTTTGAGCCAGGTCTCACCTAATATGTACTTATATCTTTGATTTTTTTCTGCCTAAATGTAAAACTTTGCTTTTCTCCACATTAAAATTCATTTTGTTGGATAAGACCATTTCTCTTGATGGAGAGGAAAGGGGTTGAGTCCTTGCTGCTGTGAGTTCATCACTTCTATTTTAGATCTGTGACTCTCTTGGATAGTTAAGGTTCTTGTGAGGTGGATCCAAGCAATGGTGAATACTTGTTCCAGAAATTGAGGACATGTCCATAAAAAAATTTAAAAAAACCTGGGCCCAACCATGATGCATAATTTCCAGCTTGCTTCCAACTTTCTTTTCTTAAGGAAGGTTGTTGAGAAAGTGGCCATACCACAACTTGGAAATGTCTTGGATTAAACACATTATCTGGGTCTCTTTCAGTCAGATTTCAGACCTGGACAAGTATAAAGCAGTTAACCTGGTAAACATATTCTTGGTCTCTACATTATGACATTTTATGTTTTCTCCTGGAAAACTATCACAAAAGGAAACTCTGTTAGGTATCCAAAACACAATGTGTCCTTCAGCGAAAAGAAAATTAAATATAACCAAATATAAATTTGGGAAAAATTAATTCACCGGCAGATGCCAGCAATAGCAGGAGTTCTTAGATCATATGGATTTCATCAAATTCAGTATGTGCATCCAAGGATATTATATTGTGGTGATATGGCACTAGTCAATCTAAGTACTATGAATTGATACATCTCAGCAGTGCTTTTTTTTTCTAAAAAAAAAAAAAAGGTGCCGAAACTCACACACGTCATACAACCCGCCTTGCCTACCCTATAAGATTCCATCCAAAAAAGGTGCCGGAACTCTGTTCTGGGTGTTCTATGAGAAAAAAAGCCCTGCATCTCAGTGTTTCTGTGAAGTTTGCTAAGGTCTTCTTGAATTTCATTGTCTCTTCATATGCTAAGCTTTTTTAAGAGATAGAGATAAGCTTTATTGTCATTTTTTACTGTGGGCACACTGGTGCACATTAAAAATGAAACTATATTGCCTGCTCTCAAAAGTGAACACATACATAACAAACATATAGACATGCTATATACATACATATGTATATACCTACACCCTTACATATAAATACATACAAATATTAATCACTGTCCATCTTGAATACATAGTGGAAAGAGGAAGCTTGAAAATTCACAAGGTTGATACTGTATGGAACAAAACTGTGACTGAATCTGGAAGTTCTGCTTCGCATACCATGGAGCCTCCTCCCAGAAGGTAACAAGGAAAACAGGTCATAAAGATGATGTGTAGTGTCCCAGACAATACTTCAGACCCTGCTCAAGCAACGCTTACATGTCATGTCCTGGATAGAAGGGAGTGAACTTCCAATAATCTTTTCTGCCATTCCCACCACTCTCTGCACCACCTTCCTGTCTGAAGCAGGGATGCTTCCAGACCAGACTGTAATGCAATATGACAGGATGCTCTCAATTGTCCCTCTATAGAAAGGACAGGGGAAGGAAGATGTGCTTTTTTCATGTGACACAGAAAATGCAGGTGCTGCTGTGCCCGCTTCGCCAGTTTCTCACTGCTGAGTGACCAAGCCAGTCTCAAATGTTCAAATGTTTTCTCCATTCTCCGTTATACAGTATGATCTTCTCAAGGAGCAACATTACTGCATAATTGCTCACTGCAAGATGAAGCCGCCTACTATTGCATAGGCAAAGAAAAGTAAATGTCATTGTAGTCCAGAAACTCTACTAAAATCATCACAGTACAAACAAGGGACGTAACCACAACCTGTCACCAGTAAGCACAAGGTATAACCATAGGGATGTCATTGATAGCAGATGTAGCACAAAACAAGAAAAGGAAAAGAAAAGCAAAGATTATTCTTTCTGACTTAAAACTGGAGGTGAGGTATATCTTTAGAGACAGTTAACATGGCACAGCATCAGGTGACTGGCAACTACATATTCCATTCAGTGGAAAGGAAAAAAACATCACCACCTAAAAACAGGCTAGGTCTTTTCAAGCTTTCCTGTTTAAAACACCACAAAAATATTCATCAGAATTTGATTTGGCATTTTTAAATATGTAGATAAACTAAAAAGATAAAAGGCACTAGGGAAGAAATAAAATTGTATCTGATTCCCCTGCCCTGATTAAAAGACTTACATAACAAAAAGGATGTGAAGATGATCTCTTTTTGACATGTATGAATGTTAATTTGAACAATGAGGAATGTGGAGGCAGCAGTGTTCTTTCAATATGAAGGCAAGGAAAAGAGACTTAGAGATTAATATGTGCCGTCCTTTTCTGTTCAGATTGCTAAAACACACACAGGCACACAGACTTTCTAGAATAACAGCACTGGATGCTTGTATGTAAACAGCTACCATCAATACAAAGGGGAGTCTGAAATGGAAACCTGCTGTAAATATCACAAAAAAAAGATAACAGAACTGGAAGGGACCTTGGAGGTCTTCTAATCCACCCCCCTGCACACATAGGAGACCCTATAACTGTTGTGAGTGTCTCTAGACCGGCTGGGGACATATCAGAGGATGACGAAGCACAACCAGGCCCCTCTGGGTATTTTCCCCTCTCGGCAGCCGAGCTAGACAATGAGGAGATTTGTATGCAAGCTGAGTCAGACTCTCAAAGTGATGAGTCAGATTTGGAACAGGAAGATAGATGGCTTGATCCGAGATTCCGAAGGTTTGATAGGCGGAGGTGTCAGTTAAGTGGAAAAAGGAAGTGACGTATTGAAAACTATATTAGAAGGTGAAGGCGGGACTAATTCTTTGTCACGAGCAACGTTTATATCAAGAGGCAGTCTGATGCATCACCGAGTTCGTTTGAACTCAGTTTTCTGGTGTTCTTGAAATCTACGGAAGATTAATGAAGTCTTGGACAATGTGAGATAAAGAGTGAGTTAATTGGAAGGTGGGAGAATGTTTAAACTAAATGTACATATATCAGACTTGGCCGTTCCGGCCAACAAACTGCCAGCAGCTTGCTTTGAAGTGAATCTTTTGAAATGTGTTAAATAAAACTCTTAAAGAAATATTTATGTGGATTTTACTAAGCTGAGAAGGGCCAGATGCAACAATAACCATTTCAGACAAGTGGCTGTCCAGGCTGTTCTTAAAAGCCTCCAGTGACAGAGCACCCACAACTTCTGAAGGCAAGATATTTCTATTGGTTAATTGCTCCCACTGTTAAGAAATTTCTCCTTAGTTCTAGGTTGCTTGTCTCCTTGATCAGTTTCCATGCATTGTTTCTTGTTTTGCTTTCTGGTGATTTTGAAAATAGATTGACCTCCTTTACTTTGTGGCAGTCCCTCAGAAATTGAAACACAGCTCAGATATTGGAACACTAATTGATATTAGAGATATGAATCAGGGAGAGAGAAAAAAATGCCACCCTGGGTATACTTTCTCTGCCCCAAACTGAGAAATATTTGAGGCAGAGAAAGCCCCCAAACGAAATGGGTAATATTCAGCAGAAAAGTTGAACTTCCAGAATAGAAAGGTATTTTAGCAAAACTTTCTCCTCCAGCCTTGAGATTAGACAGTTTATTCTTTAACTGAGTTATGCTGGTTTTTACATAAGCCTGCTGTACTTACATTTTTTAAAAAGAAGTTTGACCTTCACAAATTTCAATACAAAATGGCTAAAAAGAACATATTATCCAGTTCCTTCCTTTCAAAAGTTATAGCTCAGTTCTTATTTTTTTTTAAAAAAGAAAACAGTAATTTAAATATTTAAGCCCAAACCCTCTATAAATTGTTTTGTTTTGTCTTAGATTTTAAAAGAAAGCATATCTAACATATAGCAATAGAAATGGAGGAAACCTAATATAAATTGAAATATATTTATGTATCTTCAGCAGTATAGAACTTCCCTAGGTTACAAGTTTTGTGTTCTAGGAACCTCCATGAGACTTGGGTTTTCAGATGTTGCAGTACAAACATACACAAAAAGTATTTTGAGTTCCTAAATAAAAATGCAGTAACAAGAAAAGTAAATCAAAAAGTAAGCCCAGTGAAGAAAGTAGAGCTTTCATCCAAGCCTTAAGTTCCATTGGAATCAGCAAAGCTGCCTCTAGCATACTTAGCTAACTTGTAAAATTTTTATTTTAAATGTTGATAAATGTCCACAAATATCTCAAGATTATTTTATTGCATTCCCTTTTGTTGAATTTGGAAGAAATTTCAAATTTCCAAGTTTCAGTCACCTTCTTGCTTCCCAGCCAAACAAGTCAATGGGGAGCAGAAGGATATGGTGGAAGCTTAGCATTGTGGAGCAAGGTTGAAAGAGATCTGGACATAATGGCTTTTGCAATCTTTTTCAATAACAATAACGTTGTTGTAATCCATTTTTATAAACAATTACAACAATTGTCACAAGATATTTAATTATAATAATAATAATAATAATAATAATAATAGTAATAGTAAAGTTTCTGCTTCAGAAGACAGATGATCAGTATTAATAAGACTTATGATTTCTTCTATTTTTTTCAGTGTAGGAAATTTTGTATTTTGTGACTCTTTCAAATCAAATTTGATTGCTGGGTATGTTTCTCTGTATGATCTTGAGAATCTAGATATGGTTAGTCTGGATTATTACATGCCTGAGAGACCACCAAGAAGTTTCAGGACTGTGGAGTTGGTGGAAAATTCAGGAAAATAAAATGGAAGAAAACAATACCAAATCACTTTGTTAATTGTTGCCAAGGAAACCCGATGAATATGCCCATGAAGTCACTAGGAGCTGAGTTTAACCCAAGGGAGTTTACTTGTACTTATGTAAGTTTGCAAACGTAATAATCTCTAGTGTAGGATATTTATTTATTATATTTATTTATTTAGCCACTCATCTTATGAGCATGACTCTGTGTGGCAAGCAGAGGATTATTGAGCATGCTTATGCCTATGGAGATTCTCAGTCGTCCAGGTCATGGATGTCCCAAAGGTGCTTTTTCATGAGGCAACTGGACTTTCTTTTTTCTCTTTGAAGACATTTTGCTTCTCATCCAAGAAGCTTCTTGGATGACCAGATGTCTGCAAGGAATATAAATTCTTCCATTCCTCACAATCCAGTCAGAGCTGAAGAAGCTTCTTGGATGAGGGACAAAATGTCTTCATGCTTGTGCATTTTATATCTATAAATCTACAGACATCATTCTCTTGCATATACATATCTAATGTGATATCTCTCATCATCTAACACATCCATCCTCTCTCCTTCTCCTTCTCACTCTCTGTCTCCCTTTCCCTCTCATCTCCTATCTCACTGTCTTTCTCCCATCTCCCTCTCCCCTCTTTCTCTCCCTCTTCGGTCTCCCTCCTGACTATCTCCTTTTGCTTTTACATTTTTTTTCATCGTGAAGAATAAGAAAGCTGTCAGAGAAAGACTAGCTTATGGCAAATTATATCCTCATTTCAAACTGGGCCCAAACTGAAAACAAGATTAGGCTGACTCAAAATACAATATTTCATTTGCTGATTCCCTCCCTCACATATTAAAATTTTACTCTGAATATTAACTGTAAGTATGGTTTCTCTAACTCCAGCCTGCACTTTCATATTTTATACAACTGTACATTCTTAAAAGTACAAAGCAAAACAACTAATAATTATTTAGCAACATGGCATGAAAAAACGTTTCACATTGCAGTCAGGTACTGTATTTTGTTTTAAATAATTCAGCTAAACATTGTGCACTGCTGGACAGAAATCAGATGCTAAAAAATGAAACAATGTATAATGGATTAGTTTGAGAGTACATTTTAAAATAAACATCAGTCAGCTGCTTGGTTTCAGGCTCCATATGCTATTACTTGTGGGAATACTCCGCTAGTTTTCAACATCTTACCTCCAGAGCAACATTGTTTTAATAAGAAGTCAAAAGAGGAATAAAATGCTTGCTCAAAGCAAATTGTGATTTCTTTTCTTTTCTTTTTTATTTAAAATAAAACCTACTCTCCTTTATTTATTTATTTTTAAGGACACACAATTAGATTTGTTCCTATTACTTTTAATGTGCTACATGATGCTGCTCCAAAAAAACCTGTTTCAGTCAAAAGACTAAAAATTAACAAATGAGAGGAACTATTCATTATTTTAGTTGCATTATTTGACTGTCTAACAATTATATGTAAGCAACCTGTAAAGTAGCATTTGTGCTCCTCTGTAAGAATTGCATCAGTAACAATAGTAAAAAAAAAGTTTCATTGATAACAAGAATAAAAAAATAAGAAAGAAAAAAGATCAGTCTACTACAGCACTGTTATGAAGTAAAACATGTAATAGATTCTGCAGCTTGAACATGACAGTGGACTTGCATTTTGTAATATAGAAATACTAGCACTTGTAATTTGCTTGACAGCATCTTCATGTGGCTGTTAAGTATTTTCTAAAGTTTCTTGAGCGTGAGGAAGAGATAAGTGCAATTAACAGTAAGGGAAAATCAACATAATAACAAACTTCAGAGTTTGATATATCTAGATATTGTAAATAGATAAATGGTGTAGATGTAGATGTAGTGAGAGAGAGAGAGAGAGAGAGAGAGAGAGAGAGAGAGAGAGAGAGAGAGAGAGAGAGAGAGAGAGAGAGAGAGAGAGAGATACCCCTGCAGGCTTTATTCCGCTAGTCACTGACTTTAGGAGCTGGTGCTCATCTCTCTTTCTGTAAGCCATTGAGCCAGCATTGTCTGAAAACAGATTAGACATTAAAATATTGTGTCATAATCCTTATAAATATGTATATAGTGTCACAATGGAGTAACAAAAAGTTGTGTTGCAACCTCAAACATTAATTTCAGCTTTTCCCTTCTTCCCTTATGGACAGCGATGCTGGGAATTGTGCCTTTTCTGGATTTTATCACTTTAACATCTGGGGGCTAGGGGAAAGCATGCCTAAATGGTTCTTAATCTTTCAAAAGAATGGTTTCTTCTATTAATTCTAAGGAAGAAAGAGAGATTTTGCAGGATTCCTTCATCCTCGTATCCACTGAAGTGTGAGAAAGTACTACTAATGCTAACTGGACATTTAGGGCATGAGCTTGTAAAGCAAAACCAAATCCTTGGAATGATACTTAGCATGCCCATTTGGTCATGGTAGCTGGGAATTCTGAGTGCTCCAAGACATCTGTAAAGTGCTAAGTTGAATAAAATTGTCTTAAAAAGCCAAATCAAAAGCAAGGGAATGTTGGCATGTGTAAGAGAGGACACATATTTCTCCTTTACATTTTTTTATTTCTAAAGAGATTCCTTCATCATTTACGTGATGATGATGACGACAATAATATAACCAAGAAGCATTCAAAGACTATTTTGCATCTCATGAAAGATAATTGGCTTCATATTGTGATGTTTTCAGATGCTTTTACCTGTCTCTAAACACTTCTGCTTATGCACTCTTGTTCTCTTTCTTGCATACACAATGCATAAATGTGTATATATGTGTAATCTTACTTACAAATATTAACAACGAACATATTGAAAGTAGGCATATTTTTAAAGCAGCTATCCAGGTAAAGCTTTCCCAAGGCTGTTTTTAGTTTAACTATGCTTCAAATTATGGCCTCCCTTCTCTCTTTCCACATCCCTCCCATCTTCAACTATCTATTTCTCTAGCAATAGCTAGATAACAGTTTTTCTCTAGCAGTTATAAAGATGTACCTGGAGAGTTTTGGGAAGAGAGGAACAAACAGACATTGAATTCTACTAACAGGCTTTTAATATAAACTGCTTTGAGCTTTGTAGGGAGAGTAGTATAGAAATGGAAACAATGACAACAGCTGCCTAGAGTCTTTGAAGTTGATGTTACACAAATTGATGTAAAAACAAACCAGTAATGCAAAAATGCTACAAGTAGTATTTTTATTATTATCCTTATATTGATGAAAGCCAATTTGGAACAACAAATTAGGAACAGTGAAAAAGCTATTAACTGATGAAAAGAAGCTTACTATATAGATATTTCTGTCTTCAGTCATTCCAACTTGTTCTAAAAATACATATCATGGAAAAATTATTTGTGTATTTCACAACACACTTGACAACTATAAGATTTGTGGGCTCTTTCTGTCTTACACACACACACACAAACAAACAAACAACAGAAGGCTGTGTGAGGATTGAAATGCTGGAACTGTGTATATTGCTCTGAGCTCAATTTAGGGTTAGTGGGATGAAACAATATTATTAATTTAGAACAGTTTTCATCCTTGATGATACCTTTACACTATCAAACATCCACATTTGCCTATCCCAGGTCCTTGGGGAGGATTCAGTAGGTGGATAGAATGCCAAATCCAGCCTAAAAATCTGGTTGACTGCACAACGAATGATAGTAATAATTGACAAAGTCACCATCAGTCAATTGCAAAAGGCAACTTTGCTTGAAATAGCTTAAATCTGCAACAACATCTTTAGATCAACTTATCTACTTATCTCAGATCCTTGGGAAGGAAGGACTTGATGGGTGGATGAAAATGCCAAATCTAATCTAAACATCTGGCTGAATGTGGGACCTCATAGTATAAATTCTAAATAAAATTATATTAGCCTGTGTGCTTTCTTTTGGTGTGCTTTTGGCAAGATTTGCCAAATCTTGCTCTATAGAAATCTAATTAATGTTTTAACAATTTTATTTCAAAGTTAAGCCAGAACTAACTATCATGTCAATTCATTTCAAACTCTCTTTGGTTATTTTTAAGAGGGTGCAGTTCTGTTAAGAACATATGAAAGTGTTTGAAAATATTTTATTTAGAAGCTTTGGAAGCATGTAATCATTAATGTTTATTGACCTGGCTAAAAAAAATGAGTCTTAAAAAGTGATATATTGTGGCACAAATTCAAATCAAGTTAGAAAGAGAAAAAAAGAAAGAGAAAGTAAGTAATAAAGAAAGAAAGAAAGAAAGAAAAAAGAAAGAAAGAAAGAAAGGTAGATATATGATAGATAGATAGATAGATAGATAGATAGATAGATAGATAGATAGATGATAGATAGATAGATAGATAGATAGATAGATAGATAGATAGATAGATAGATAGATAGATAGATAGATAGATAGATAGACAAACAGATAATGGCCACTAACAATAAACAAAGCAAGACATAGGTAATACAAATGCAGCCATAGAAGATAAAATTAGAGCATAAAAGAGAGACTTCTGAAATATCACACTTTTAAAAAGCTTTTTGATCTGCTGTGTTTTCATAGACGTGGATCCCATTGTCATCTCTGTAGTTAGTATACACTTGAATTTTAGGTTAACTCTTACTATTTACACCAGGCTTTTCTTCAAACATAAAAGTGCCAAATAAGCCTAATTAATAAATATCTTTGGAAACTTCCTGACAGTTAGAACAGTTAACCAATGGAACAACCTGCCTCCAGAAGCAGTGAATGCTCTAACACTGGAAGCTTTTAAGAAGAGACTGGACAGCAATTTGTCCGAAATGGTGTAGGGTTTCCTGCCTGAGCATGGGGTTGGACTCGATGACCTCCAAGGTCCCTTCCAACTTTATTATTATTATTATTATTATTATTATTATTATTATTATTATTATTATTATTATTATTATTATTATTATTATTATTATTATTATTATTATTATTATTATTATCCAATTAAAGTTGAATATTTTGGAATCCATTGTTTTCTGCAGGGAAGAGTTAAACCAAAGCTAAGAAATATATTAAAAACTTTTTTGATTCTTCAAAGTAATTATTATTATTATTATTATTATTATTATTATTATTCAAAGTAATTAATTAAGATCATCTAGTTTTGGCGTATTAGGAATAATAGGTACTCTTTATACAATAGTGGAAGATAAGATACAAGATTTCAGTTTTGTATTGCTAAAAGATAAAATATTTTATCAAAAGGTAAAAGATACAATCAATTTCAAAAGAACTACACTAGCTGAATATCTCAAGCTGGTAGCCAAGGAGCTAAGATCAGGACTTCCCTCTCTTCTCCTCTAAAACCCTGAATTTATTGCAGCTTTGCACGAAACTCTTACTTTTTTCAGAGTTCAGAAAGTATTAAACTCCACAGGTAAAAAGGCCCCATACTTGTCAAAGTTTAATACCCTCAACTGCATTAACTCTGTTTTGTTTGTCTTACCTTTCTATTAAGCTGCCTAAACAGCTTGCCACCTCTACAAAGCAATAAGTTGTCCAAGGTAATTGTTCCCTAGATGAAGATGAAATACATAGTTTCCTGGATTTGATATGACTCTGCGAATACATTTGAGACTTTTCATTAATAGACTCATCTGATCCCAACATATTAAAAGTTGCACTGAAAGATAACTTTTCTGCATTTTTTTTTAATATATTCTCCTCTGGACTTTTCACTTTTAGGAATCCAATTTTCTCCCCTGGTGATGATTACTCACTGGAACACTTTCATAACAATCTCTCCACATTTTTTATCCTTTTATATGCATCAATCCAGCTTTATCTCTTCTTCTCCCACCCACGATGAATATAAACCTAATTTTCTCCAAGCCTCATAGTTCTAGTTCCAGAAGCCCCATTATCTATTTCTTTTGCCCTATCTTGTACCTTTCAATGTTTCTTGAAAAGCAGGATATGCAGAATTATATATAATTCACCTGTTGAGAGGCCTTGAAAGTCCTTGATATATATCTATGGCAATTTCTCCCAATTTTCATCATTTTTTTCTATACTGCCCTGTACAACAGCCTATCTGATACCACTGATTAAAGTACACTTCAAATGACAGAGACGTATCTATGATTCATTTTAATAAGCATTCACATCACCTGAAGTGTTCCATTCCTGTTCATTGTCACAGTGTACTAGATGCTCTCCACCTTTAAAGAAATAGCTTTTTTTTTAAAAAAAAGTCGTGATTATGAAAAGGGTAGTTTTGAAAGAATGTGCATGATAGAATAATAGTTAGAATTCCGGAAGAAACCTATGGGGATGTTGAAGTAAATGTCAAATGTGTCAGCATTAAAAGTTTAACAGCACTTATATTTAATTTGTTTTTAATAACTCTTCCCGTCAGATTTTGATGAAAAAATGTGAAGGGGCATGTTTGAGAAAAGGGTCCTTGTCAAACGTCCCCTGTCTTCCCACATGCTTAATCATTCTTGCTGAAATATTTAGAAGCATCTTTATTTGCATTGCAGGCTGTGCTGACCTGAGAAATTAAAGTTCACATAATGCGTAGGTAGACCAATGTGCCATATCTATGTTTTTTTATAATATTTGCATGTAGTTAATAAATGAAATTGAATTGAGATATCATAGCTCAGTAAAGAAGCAGAGACTTCACATTTAAAAGTTTCAGTGTTTCTTTTTGCAAAGAATTCTGTGTTCTTTTCTCTATTACATTTGTCTCTTATCTTTGCAGCAAGCAGCCCAGAATAGTTTACACATTTCCCCCCCTATATTTGGATAATATCAGACTATGATGTAGATGTAGGTTTAGCAAAAGCAAGGTGCTTTCTGCAACAACACCCATCCACTCTAGATGAGTTCAAATCCATAAAATGAGATGGATTATATCTCAGAGTTCCGAAGGAACTTGCAGACATGATCTTGGAACCACTGAACCATATCCTTCAAAGATCCTGGTACACTGGGGAACCAGAGCATTGAAAAAGAGCTGATGTGATATGAAACTTTCACCTCAGGATCTCTGGTTAGGGACTATAAAAGATTGCACTAGTAATGGGATGAAGTCAATTCAGAAGCGCAAACGTACAATATGCGATAGACTAGAAACAGTAGATAGACCATATATATAAGAGAAACACCAATCAAACAAAATGCATTCGGATTATACTTGAAGATGTAAGGGAGGAGGGAAGAACGTTTACTAAAACAGATGTTTACAAAGATTAATACCTAATGTTGTATGCTACGTTCTAGGAGGATTGTTTAGCAATAAGATCTTATGTTTAATGTTGATCACATTAATATTGAAACAGATAGGAGAAACACCAATCAAAATAAAATGTAACAGGAGTATAGTTGAGGCTAGACGCGAGGGGGGGGGAAAAGGCCTACTAATTCAGACGTTTTCAAAGACTAATACTTAGTATTGTATACCAGGTGTCATGATGATTGCTGCATAATATGTTTTTATGTCCAATGCTGATTGTTTTAATAAAAAAAGAAAGAAAAAAAATAAATAAAAGCGAAATGAAGAATTAAAAAAAAAAAAAAGAAAAAAATTAAAAGTAACCTGAAATTGATACCTGGGAAAATTCTAGAAAAGATAATCAAGCAATGAATCAGCAAACACCTAGAAGCAAGCAAAGCTACTGTCCCAACTGTGCTTTTCCAAAAGGCAATTGGGCTTTTGTCTTCTTTTTTTTTTTTTCCCTTGAAAGCATTTCAATTCTCATCCAAGAAGCTGCTTCATTTCTGATTGAATGGTGGGGAAGTGAATGCAAGGTGGGAATCACACAATAAATCAGAGCATTCAATAGATTATTTGCTGGTATTGAGATATAAGAATTAGCCTTGTGTCATGGATAAACAGACTCACTGGAGAAGAGCCTAATGCTGGGAAAGATTGAGGGCAATAGAAGAAGGGGACGACAGAGAATGAGGTGGTTAGATGGAGTCACTGAAGCAGTAGGTGTGAGCTTAAATGGACTCCAGAAGATGGTACAGGACAGGAAGGCCTGGAGGAACATTGTCCATGGGGTCGCGATGGGTCGGACACAACTTCGCAGCAATAACAACATGGATAAATTGTACTTAATGACTGGAAAATTAACTAGCACCAGTTATCTCTACAGACACATCGAAACTACTTAAATGTTCTGACTCAGGTTAGTGTCTGAATGCTGTTCACCTGGCAGTCTTGTAGAACTCATATACATAGTGGTGATGAGAGGTCTTGACAGGTTTTTCTTCCAGCAGTGTCTTCCTGCTCAGAAAGTAGTGAATCTAACTGGATATGAATACATGGCAAATATTGGACTTGTAATACTTATAGTAAATAAAAACTACTTCCACACCTTTATTTCATCCTTTATTGGCCTAAACATTCCTAGAGAAGGATGGCTAAGAAGATATGTAGCAAATAAAATCCCTCTGATTCAAGCAAACTCCCAGACTTGAGTGGAGTGACATCTTAGGATATCATCATTGTGCTGTTCCCAAGAAAGACCTAAATGAGCAAAAGCCAAATGAGATGGTGTTTTGGGATACAAGTTGTCTTTTCTGGGTTTATGGCATAATGTTCATCCCACTGAATCCCAAAGTACACTGGAGTTATATTAAAGATATTAAATCAGAAACAGAACCAAGATGTATCCTCTTGCCTCAACCTAGGTAAAATGAATTCCAAGCTGCCACATTCTGTCTAAGATTTATGATATGTTCTAAAGCACTTGATAATCCTACAATTTATATACTAATGAAATTGTGAAAAACCAAAAATACAAACCTTTAAAAAAAAACCTTAATCAAGATGCAGAATAGGTAATCACTATGTTTGGAAGCAATTAAAGTGAGTGAAAGCCCTGTTTCCAAGATATTGCGTTGCATCATCTCAAATTATGTTGTGTAATAAAATGTGCCTATCATTTGATACAGAGTTGATTGTATCAAAATGCTAGCTATCACTGGAATACTCTTGTTATACAGGGACCCTTTTTATACAGGTACTTTATTTTCCTCAGCAGAAGCATTTTATCAGTTTAAGGAGAGATGCAGTAGCATCATCCTTGTAAATAATGTCAGAGTAGTTTTATTATGGAGCAGCTACCCACCAGCATTTTAACACTAAATGTTCTGCCAGGAAATAAAAGATCGTCTCTATTCCCTAGTGTTTTAAACTTTGTTTTCAAATAAATCATCATTTATTATTTCAGTCACGGAGAGAACTCCTTAGTTGTTATATGCTTCAATTTCCAATTCACAAAGAGAAATACTGCAGTGTCATTTCTCAGCTTTTTTGAAGAAGAATATAAATGTTTTTATATGTATAAAATGTGATAAAGCTAAGCTTAGGATAGGTGTTATGAAACAAAAAGACAAGAAATGTGTGTTTTCATGTCAGTTTTAACTCTTGGTGACTGTTTCAACAAATCTCTGCAGTTTTCTTGGCAATATTTTCAAAAGTGGCTTGCTTGTTCCTCCTTCCTGGGGCTAAGAAGGACTGTGACTGACCCTAAATCAATCTGGCAGGAATAGCCAACACTCTAGAAGATAGGCACTAGAATTCCAGAATAACAAAGTTGGAAGGGACCTTGGAGGTCTTCTAGTCCAACCCCCTTCTCAAGCAGGAGACCCTATCCCATTTCAGACAAATGGCTGTCCAATCTCTTCTTAAACCAGTGTTGGAGCACCCACAACTTCTGGAGACAGGTCATTCCACTGGTTAATTGTTCTCACTGTCAGGAAGTTCCTCCTTAGTTCTGGGTTGCTAATAATAATAATAATAATAATAATAATAATAATAATAATGATGATGATGATGATGATGATGATAAAGCTTGAAGGGACCTTGGAGGTCATCTAGTCCAACCCCCCATCTCAGGCATAAAACCCTATACCATTTTGGACAAAGGGCTGTCCAGTTTCTTCTTAAAAACTTCCAGGTTGGTGCATTCACCGCTTCTGGAGGCAGGTTGTTCCACTGGTTAATTGTTCTAACTGTCAGGAAGTTTCTCCTTAGTTCTAGGTTGCTTCTCTCTTTGGTTAGTTTCGATGTATTCTCCAAAGCACTGGAAGGCAGGACAAGAAGCAATAGATAGTAACTAATCAAGAGAAGCAACCTAGAACCAAGGAGAAATTTCCGATATAAAAACAATTAACCAGTAGAACAGCTTGTCTTCAGAATTTGTGGGTGCTTCATCACTGGAGACTTGTAAAAAGAAACAGGATAACCATTTATCTGAAATAGTGTAGGGTCTCCTGCTTGAACATTTTGTGTTTAAGATAGAACTGAATGTTTTTTTGGTTTCCTCAATAAATCCCTTAAAATGATAGATAGGTTAGATTAGATTAGATTAGATTAGATTAGATTAAGGATCATATAAGTGATACTTTGCACTAGTTCACATATAATATGATGAGATTTTTGATCAAAACTCTGTGATCTCATTCACAAACAAAACAAGATGTCATATGTGAGTTTCTATTTGATGCTAAAACAAATGCACATAGTATATTATGCTTAAGCCTTAGTATGAGACAGGACAAGAGAGATCAAATTTTAGATTCTAATGGAACTTAATTCCTATTACCTTAATTACGTTAGTTTTATAGTATAAGCACACGTACCTGTGAACAATCTCATCCCCCATTTAAATAAGGTGACTAGATTAATGTGGACTATTCAGAATGACAATATTACCGAGTAAATTAACTAGATATATTTCAGCATGCATATACTGTATGCAGATATACAACCTAACAACCTAAAGTGTTCATGTCAAAGCTGAATATTATCAAATAATATTTTGCTTTGACAGCTCCTGAGATTATATCCTTCTGGGAAATGCTACACAAATCAAACAGAAACTTGAACTAAGGGAATTATAGGATGCTTAACAAAACTCCTAACTAATCATTTTCCATCCTAAGTAAACTGGATAGGATTAAGTTATTCCTATAAATTGTTATGAATGTACAAGACTTACTCTCTTTATGAAATGAAAGAGATTTTAATGGATTAAAAGATGCCTGCTCCTGGGGAAGAAAGCTATGGCAAATCTAGACAGCATGCTAAAAAGCAGAGATCACCCTGCCAACAAAAGTGTCTATAGTCAAGGTCATGGTTTTCCTAGTTGCAATGTATGGCTGTGAAAGTTGGACCATAAGAAAGGCTGAGCGCCAAAGAATTGAGGCCTTTGAACTATGGTGCTGGAGAAGACTCCTGCAAGTCCCTTGGACTGCAAGGCGTTCAAACTGGTCAGTCATAGAAGAGATCAACCCCGACTGCTCCTTAGAAGGCCAGATCCTGAAGCTGAAACTCAAATACTTTGGCCACCTAATGAGAAGTAAGGACTCACTGGAGAAGAGCCTAATGCTGGGAAAGAGTGAGGGCAATAGAAGAAGGGGATGACAGAGAATAAGGTGGCTGGATGGAGTCACTGAAGCAGTAGAAGTGAGCTTAAATGGACTCCAGAGGACAGGAAGGCCTGGAGGAACATTGTCTATGGGGTCGCAATGGGTCGGACATGACTTCTCAGCTAACAACAACAACAATCTATTAAACAGATTGTATCTATTTGGAGTCATGGTGGTGCAGTGGTTAGAATGTAGTATTGCAGGCTAACTCTGCTCACTTCCAGGAGTTTGATCTTGACCGGCTCAAGGTTGACTCAGTTTTCTATCCTTGCGAGGTCAGTAAAATGTATCATAGCCTTGTGGAGTGTCTTGCCCAAGAAGACAGTCTACAAGCTTTAAAAGTCCCCTTCCACCAAAGTGAAAATGTTCAGTATTATCCTTTACTCAAGATTCTAGTGGGCTGAACGGAACTTTCAAACCATATTTTTTGCACCCTGCCATAGTACATGATTGCAGTTGTAGAGGGCCTCCTCAAAGAAATAGGGGCATCTGTAGATTGACAAAGCATTAAACTAAGATGGTAGGTTCAATCATGGTCTTAAAACTCCACTCCACTGAACACATGGTCACATCTGCCATCTTGGGCTTTTGGTTCCATCATCATGAATAAAGAAGTGAAGGACTAAGGTTTGTATCAGTATACATTCTTTTTCATAAATTTGCAAAATAAGAATATTTTAGAGTCCCGATTAGCAGTGCATTCTTCTCTTCAATTCATCATTACATTAACTCTTTGAGTAAGCTGGGTTAAGGAATTGTGACCGACTCAAAGTCAGATGAAGAACTGGAGAGTTCTAATCCTCATTTACATTTGACCATTGCTTAGAGACTTGGTGAAATTTGATTCCTCATTAATATTGTGACATGCAAACAAACACTTATTTTTGTGAATTATGGCCATCTCTGAATAACAAGGTTTCACTTGGTCATGCAAAAGGCTAGGAGGCAAGAAGAAAAAGCACAGCCTAGACAACTATCCTGAAAAAGATGCGTGGCGCGCGCGTGACGGCCCGCATCGTGCATGCGTGGCGCGCGTGCGACGGCCCGCATCGTGCATGCGCGGCATGACGGCCCGCACCGTGCATGCGTGGCGCGTGCGCGATGGCCCGCATCGTGCATGCGCGGCACGACGGCCTACGTCGTGCATGTGCGGCGTGACGGCCCGCATCACGCATGCCCGGCGTGACGGCCCGCATCGCGCATGCCCGGCGTGATGGCCCGCATCGTGCATGTGCGGCGTGACGGCCTGCATCATGCATGCACGGCGCGACGTCTCACATCACACATGTGCGGTGCTACCCCGCGCATGCGCGGTGCTGCCCCCTGTGCCGGCTGAGGGGGAAAGGGGGGGAAAATGGCAGACTGCGGTGTTTGGCGACCCCCGTGAAATGGTCGTTCGACCCCAAATGGGGTCACGACCCATAGGTTGAGAACCGCTGCTCTAAAGAGTGCTGAGCATACTGAGGGCAACAGTCAGGCACTATGAGGACAGCTATTGCAATAGCACTAAGACTTATATACCACTTAACAGTGATTTTACAGCCTTCTCTAAGCAGTTTAGAGAGTCAGCCTATTGCCCCCAACAATCTGGGTCCCCATTTTACTGATCTCTGAAGAATGGAAGGCTGAGTCAACCTTGAGCCAGTGACAATCCAGCTGCTGAACTGCTGGCAGTCAGCAGAATTAGCCTGCAATACTAAATTCTAATCACTGCATCACCACAGCTATAACTGTACAGCTATAGCTATAGCAGTACAAACCAGGGGTTTCTTCCCTCCCACAGCCCAGTCCAAAATGGGCATGGAAATCACTAGCTAGAAATAAGAATGCATGTCCTCAGATGACCAATAAGAGCTGGGAGGGCATTAGTTCCTAACTTTGTTATCAACCACATTATTGAAGAAATGGTGTCCATTAAGTCCAAGTTGTGTTGGGACAAGTGGAGAAACACTATATTTAAACTGGGCAATGAAACATAATGTTACTTTCATATTGGGACTGAGATCAAACAAACACAACATCATGAAAATATACCATTAAAAATTGTTACTGGGGCATCTTTGTGATGTAGTTAGAATGATGCATGGATGAGACATATTACTGACACAAGATGAAAGGAAAAAGCATCTGGTATGGTCCATTTGATCCCAATATAATAACAAGATTTTTTCCCCAGTCATCCTAAGAGGAATTTGGAAAAGAATTGATGCTTATGAAATACCACATAACAATTCATATATCTGAGAACTGAAATATGAGTTATAGATCCCTGGTATATATTATTTGTAGCAAGGTAGAGCAGAAGTGTCCATTTCATTAACAAATATGCGTAAAACTGAAACTATTCAGATCTGTTTACTAAAATTTACAGAGCTTGGGAGATATATATATACCTGCGATGGTCAGAAGGTTAATATTAAGATCTCAGTATTTTCAGGTATATGTGAAGGCATCCAGGCAGCGGATCAGGCAATTATTTCTATTGTTTCTTAAAACAATAATGAAACTGGAAATTATACATTTTATGATGTTCTTTTTTTTTACTTAGGTTTGTATGGATTTGTATGCTTAAGAAAATTATACTCATATAAGAAATTGCCCTTTCTAGGACATATTCTGATAGAAAGAGATTGTTTTCATTTTCTTTATCTTATTCATTGCAGACCAATTATGGTGAGTCAACAGAAATGATGTTATAATAGCCAGATACAGCTGCTCTTAATGGTAAATTAATAGGTTCGCTTCAGATTACAGGTGTCAGGAAATGCCGTTTAGTATTTCAATACTTTACACAGATCTCAGAAAATACACTATACAAAAATACTCCAGGTGTTTTGTTTTTCTTTTTCCCTAAGAAAAAGGGGAGGGGAATAACTTGGTGATTTTAAAACCAAACAATTAAAATAAAGGATAGACATCCATTTAGAAGTAAATGACAGAAAGTACAAGATAGATGTATTGTAATAATTTTAGGGATGGTTAGTAGATAACTCTGTGGTTTATCTTTTATAGCAAATGAGAAATGTTGAAATATAAAAATCCTGAGATATAGCTTAGGCAAAACTCCAGGAACAGGAGTTTTTAATGAGTTGTAAAACAGAACCCCTGCTGTAATTAATTTGTAGTTAAGAGGCCTTTTACACAGCAATCTGTTTTGTCATTTACAAATAAATTTTCAGTAACAGAAAAAGGCAAGAATTAAACTGTATAAAACATTTGCAAAAAATAATAATAATCATATTATTCCACAGTAGCTATGAAATCTTATATCAAGTTGTAGCTGACTCCTGGTGTCTTTATATTCAAAACCACCTCAAGCCGTCCTGTTTCTCACTGTATTACACAATTCTTGAAGGTGTATTCCTGCAGCTTCATATTCCATATATCCATTTCATGCACTGTAAGCTTCTCGTTTATCTTAATTTTTTTATGATTTGCCAGTAGACATCTTTGTTTTCCTGATGTACAAAGAAAGCTCAGTTTTTTCATTGGCCTGATTTACATTTGTAATTAATATTCTTAGCTCTGCTTCTTCTTAAAGTCAAGATAATGCCAGTTTCAAGACAATGACATTCTTTCCACAGATTTTGACACCAGGCTTCAGTTCTTCCATATTCATGGTAGGTATAATGCATTCATAGTGAGATGGGTGGCATATAAAATAAACAAACAAACAAACAAACAAATAAATAAGGATGCATTCCTGTCTGACTCCTTTTTATCATATTAAACCATTGGGTATTATGAAATTCTATTCTTACTATAATTGCCTGAGCATTGTAGAGATTTCTTATTAGACAGATGCTTGGATATATTTATAGCAGAGTTCTGCAATGTTTTCGGCTTTATGCACCAGTGTGGGGAGAAGAGGGGATGGTTCTGCATGTGTGGTGAGCAAGAGTGTGCACTTGCACTCACCCACTGTTCACATGAGTGGGGATGCATGCACTCTCGCCCACCACTTTTGTGCCTTGGTTCCCAAAGGTTCAAGGCCCAGCAATGGGCTTGGGGGTTGAGGACCCCTGATCTATAGTGTTCAGAAACTTCCCAAATCTTTAATAATCGACACAATCAAAAGCTAGCTAGTGAACAAAAGTTGAGTATAAGATGAGGACATTGAACATTTAGCATACCTCTGCATTGCTCTGAAAAACCTTAACCAGAGTTATTTTCAAAAACTTTAATCAGAAATTCATCAGACAGTATGTTTTGAAGCATAAGGGTCCAGATTGTAAAACCTGATTTGGTTTAAATCCAATTTCATTGAAATGGTAAAAGCCATTGCCATTACAAGAATGTGAAAGAGATGAAAGTGTATGTTCTTGTAAGAAAATGTTCACTTCCTTTAAGATTTTCTGAATGCTCACATTATCCTTGCTACTGAAAGTTATCAGAGCTTTGTGGGATCATATTAATATTTATTAGGAGTCTGTTGTTATTTTAACCATTCAGTCATTTCCAACTCTCAGCAACTTTATAGGCAGGAGCTCTTCATGTTACCCTGTTAAGCACAGTTTCTTTTGGTTGTTAAATGTTCATCTTTGTATCAATTCTTTTGTTATCAAGCAATTCTTGCTTGCCCCTTTTTCTTGTTCCACTAATCATTTTTAACATCACTGACTTCTCCAAAGATTTTGCAAGCATGACATAGCCAAAATAAATCAAACATAGTCTGATACTGATACATAGTTCGATAGGAGTCTGAGTGAACAAATAATATTATTTTGCGGGATATATTTCAATTATTTCATTCAGATGAAAGTTCAGCTTCAAACATTTGTTTGTCAGTACAGATAAAGGGAAGAAATGCAGTCTATTATAGTGTCTGATTTAGGGCACACTTATATGGAAGGATAAATATTTAGACTCAGTTGTAGTTAAAATATCATAGTTGGTGATCTGTTATAGATTGAAGCTGTGTTCAGGTATGCTAAGTAATATGAATGTTAAACATTGGAAATTTGCAACGCTGCAACACTCTTTGTGTTTTAAATTGGAAGCTGGGATGGCATTTCTTTGAGATACTGAAACATGCTGAGAATAAAGTTTGAAATTAGATTCCCTACTGGTAAGGAAGATAATTGGGCAGTTTTTCTTTGGATTAACTTGCCTAAATAATATGGAAGCACAATAAACTCAGTACTATTTGGATTAATTTCTGCAATAAAACTGCACACGTTGCTTAGGCAATCTCTGCATAGCCCATCTGTTTCTGATATGAGTAAGATAACTTGCTGAATCTCTTTTGGAGGCATAAATAAATGCTAAGCTTTGGGAGGATTACTTTAAGTGATGCAGAACAAACTCTGCTGCAGTTTTCATGGAAGATAACTTGTGAATTCTCTTGAGGTGGAAAGAGATGAAGCCATAAGTGTCTGTAAGATGGCAGACATAGCATTGCAAAGTCTCACCTTCATGGACAGCAGACCATCTGGGAGATTTGAAACACTTTCTGTTCCTCTTGGCTCCAAAATACATTTGACTGCAGAACCTGTGACAATGATGGCCTTTATATTTAAAAACTGAAACAAACTTTTAAAAAATGTTTTGGATCCTCTTCTAGGATGGATTGAATTCTTGTTTGTAGAGTGACCTATTGTCTAGGTTGCTGTCAATGTGTGAAAAGCTAGCATTGTATAGCATGCCTAGAAATCTATAGAATGTGTGAATGTCTATAGAGATTCTCAGTCCTCCAGGCACGCTGGCTGAGGAATTCTGGGAGTTGAAGTCCACAAGTCATAAAAGGGCCAAGTTTGAAGACCCCTGCTCCAGGTCATAGTTGTCTCAAAGGGTGCTTTTTCAAAAGGCAACTGGATTTTGTTTCTCCTTGAAGACATTTTGCTTCTCATCCAAGAAGCTTCTTCAGTTCTGACTGAATGGTGGAGGATAAAGAATAGGTATTTGGGATACAGTTTGATTTTCTACATAACAGTGTATACCAGTAAACCTCACTAAAATCAGAATATTTAAAGAGGAAAAGTAGAAAACTGCTCACTGTCCTCCCTAAAATATCCCTAAAGAGGATACTTTTAATTCAGCATCACAAATTCTACTAGAAATTAAATTCAAATTTTGAAAAGCTGATCCAATGCTGCATCTCTAATTTTTCTTGTCCTCTATAAGAAACTTGGTGATATACATATTTACATTTACTGAGATAAAGATTGGAGGATACATTCTACAGCAAAAAAAAAAAAAGCATCTTCTGTTTCTGTAAGGAGACATCTCTCTCTCCCCTCCCTCTCTCTCTCTGTAAAGCTTTAAAAACCTGGCTCATTACCAGAAGAACTTGGACTTCTTAAATAAGCTTTTCAACATTCCTTAAATTTACTGGAAGTCAAGAATAGATTTCTGAATGTAAAAAAAAAATGTACTTGGGCTTTAGGCAGATTGCTTCAGCAACATTTCCCATAGTTCATTCCCTCTAGCAAGAATACAAGTTTGGCGACAAACTTGAAAGAAGAAAGAAAACACATCTAGATACTAAAAAAGAAAGAAAAAAAGTACCGGTATTTCCTAGATACAGAACAGTAGCAATCCAGTCATATTTAGGAGGTCAGGATTCCAATTCATCCTAAAAATATAATAAGCAGTAATATTAAAAAGGCATGCCTATTTTCATTAGACACTTGGAAGGAAGAAGAACAAGGAGGAAGAAAGTATGGCTGTAGAAAAAGGAAGCATGTGGAGTGAGTGTGGAAATTACCACAATGCAGTAAATGGTAAGGGATGATTGGGAAGAAGATGTGTATATTACTATCAATGTGTGGAATCAGGCATTTTATAGAATGCTTAGGAAATTTATAGAAGGCCAAAAATGTCATATCAAAGTATGAAATGCTTCATATCTATGTGTACCATCATAAATACATTATGTTTAATGCATCAAGACATTATACTGTTTATAAAGAACTGGGAAATAGAGAATTGCTATTATCAAAAGCAGCCCATTCATGTCTGAAATCCAAATTTGCAATTTCTCAGCACAGGTTTCTTATTATTTCATTCAGATAGAAAGAAGGAAGAATCATTTCGAAGCCTGCTATTTTTAGCAGAAAAAATGCAACATGTACAAGCCCAGAACATCATTTTTAAACAATGGTCTTTGAACCATAAGTTAAAATGACCAACTTTACACCTCTCATAGATTTCACCACTGGATATTTTGAACAATTATATTCCACAAAAAGCTATAAAAATATTTGTAGATGATTCAAGTACAGTGCAACTGAATGGACTCATTTATAATTTAGTTACAAGACAAGTATTTTTCGATATATAATTTTTATTAAAGTTTTTAAACAAGAAGGCATGAGCTAACACAAAATAATATATAATAAGGTAGAAAAAAGAAATCACAGAAAAAGCAAAAAGTGTGAGAGAAGAAAGTTAAAGAAAAGGGAAAGAAAAAAGATATAAAGAAGTACAGTAGCTTCCAATTTTACTCACAGCAGACATAGGTAAAATATATATTTAACCTTGGTCTCTAAAGTCACATCATATTATTCTTACTTTTGTAATTCCTGTCTAATCATCAAACCATAAATCCCAAGGTTTTTTTATTTTCAAATAAAAAGTCAATAAGAAACTTCCAGTCTCTAATAAAAGTAGATAATGTCTTTGTCTAATCAAAGAAGTCAATTTATTCATTGACTTGTGGCATTGTGTCTTCTGGTGAAGTGGCAAAACGCCCAAGATTCATTAATCTGTAATGCATAATTTAACAACAATTTCTTTTGCACAGCCTAGCATATGCAGTAATTAATGAGGAAAATGGAAAGCATGTTGGGAGGAAGTTAAAATACACAACGGTAATTTAGGCAAAAACTTATTAAAGATCTTTATTTTTAAGATAAGTTGCTGCTGAATTGCACTTTCTACCTGGTGCCATTTCCCTAACATATTTATTTTCTTAAATGTTTCAGTAGATATTTGTTCTTGGAGAGTGATTCTTTGACACCAGGACTGTAAGTCAAGCTACAATCAGTTGTAACTTGATTTAACCTACATACATGATCACAAACACATATATCAGGAAAAAAAGAATAGTTGACCATATGCAAAGTGTTTCCTAGCTGTAATGTCAACACAGTTGGAAGGAGATACAGATCATTACTGCTAATAAAAAAAGAAAGCAGAATTTATAGTTTTGTCACCTTCCCTATTCTTAACAGCAGTCAATATTTGTCTAGCACCTATAAATCTTCCCATAGCAACCATTATTCCTTGCCAAGAGATTTAAATCTGTTCCAATCGTGTAGATTAGAAGTAAAGTTTCAGCCAAGGATACTTCTTAAACATACATACTAAATAATAATAATAATAATAATAATAATAATAATAATAATAATAATAATAATAATAATAATAATAATAATAATAATAATAATAATAATAATATACATACATACATACATACATACATACATACAAAGTCAAAATTGAAAAGACAGCAACAGACAGTAAGTGCCGCCTAGGCAAAGAAGCTGAAGCAACAGTGGACCACCTGGTAAGCTGCTGCAAAAGATTGCACAGATTGACTACAAGGAGTGGCATGACAAAGTAGCAACAATGATGCATTGGAAGATCTGCAAGAAATATAATTTGCCTGTAGGCAAGAACTGGTGGGATCATAAAATAGAGAAAGTCATAGAAAATGATAAAATTAAACTGCTCTGGGACTTCAGAATTCAAACAGACAAGCACCTGCAACATAACACTCCAGACTTAACAATTGTCGATAAGAAAGACAAAAAAGTCTGGATAGTGGACGTGGCAGTGCCTGGAGACAGCAGAATAGATGAGAAAGAACTGGAGAAGATAACAAAATACAAAGGCCTACAAACAGAAATAGAAAGACTGTGGCAAAAGCAAGCAAGGGTAGTGCCAATACTAATAGACACTTTGGGTGCAATCCCAAAACAACTGGAGCACCACTTGAACACCATTGGCATTGACAAATTTGCCACTGTCAATTGCAAAAAGCGGCCTTACTAGGAACTGCTTCCATCCTGCGATGATATCTGTAATACCATCAAACATCCACATCTGCCTATCCCAAGTCCTTGGTAAGGACTCTATAGGTAGACAAAATGCCAAATCCAGTCTGAACATCTGGCTGATTGTGCGATGATGATGATGATAATGATAATGATAATGATAATGATAATAGTAGTAATAATAATAGTAATAATAGTAATAATAGTAATAATAATAATAATAATACAAATAATAAACAAACAGTTCAGCCTCATCAGAGTGCTGATGGCTGAATTTGAACTTATTGAGTTGGCAGGGCCAGCATTAAATTCTAAAATCATTTGTGCACTAGTGTCTTCATGGCATCAGAAATGATATAATGCCTGTCTACATTATTTCCATTTTGGCGTAAAGATGTTGAGTCAAGTCTAGAAAATGCTATAAATAACTAGTGTAGAAATGACCTCAGGGTCCATTAGAGAGGCAAAGTAAAAAGTCTATGGTTGTTCACATTAAATAAGTGAAAAGCTGATATAATCCACCAAACCCAAAGAAATGGTACTTTTCCTCCGTCACATGCAGAAAGTCTTCCAATTCTGATGTGCATATAGGTGATAAAATTAATTAGCTGGCTATTTATGCCAGGGGTTCTTAACCTTGGCAAGTTTAAGACTTGTGGACTTCAACTCCCAGAATTCCTCAGCCAGCAAAGCTGGCTGAGGAATTCTGGGAGTTAAAGTCCACAAGTCTTAAAGTTGCCAAGGTTGAGAACCCCTGATTTATGCCAATGTTAATATTGAAATTGCAACATTCTGTAACATTTCATAGCTTAACTATCCCAAGAAGCAGAAAAAAATTCTTTGAATTTATGAAGTGATATACAGTACAAAGGTCTGACAGTTCTGCATTAAACTGATCCAATTGAAGCATTCGAGTGGATTGCTTTAATGGAACTGTCATCAATGCTTCAACACAGCCCCTCAAAATTTCTGAGTAGCTTAGGTAAATAGTAGGATGCAATTTTTCTGAGATCAAGTTTCTGGATTATTAGTACTTAATGTGTTCTAGATATTATGGACAATTTCTTTATTCCTTATTATGAACCAGGTTTGTTTAATATAGGAGTTATAACCCATCACATCCAGATATAATGCAGATCTTTGATTCAACATGTTATATGAACTCATCATATTTTAATGTGCCATATGAAAAAATAATAATCCCCCATTGACTTGGTGTGGTTTTAGGGCTAGTGTGCTCTGAGAAGGATGAGAGCTATGCCAGATGTTCAACCATATTAAATAGAAGTCAGAACACTCGGTCTTTCCCATAAGCAATATAGTGTGATGTAATTTTCAAAAATACATACCGCATTGGTTGTCATTCAGATCAGTAAGGACCATGTGGGGTGTCAGAGTTCCTGGACATCTGGGACAAATGGGCTAGAGGACTGTTGGCAGAGCAACCAAGGCCAGCAACTGCAGAACTACTGGAAGAAAAGTGTTTTCAAATATGCAAAGTTTAAAAACAAAGAAATAATAATTTGTTTTACAAATCCAAAAGGAGAATTTAGAGTTGGTCTTATGAGCAATAGGTTTATAATAAACAATGCATATTAAATCATGCATGGGATAGAAAAGGTGGATAGAGAAAAATTCTTTTCTCTATCACACAATACCAGGACAAGGGGGCACTCCCTAAAGCTCATAGCTAAGAAAGTGAGGACAAATAAAGGGAAATATTTCTTCACCCAGAGGGTCGTTGATTTATGGAATTCACTTCCAGAAGGGGTCATGACAGCTGTCAGCCTTGACAGCTTCAAGGCAGGGCTAGATAGATTCATGGATGCCAAGTGTATCGGTGGTTATTAAAACGGATGTCCATGTGCCGCCTCTATGTTGGTTGAGGCAGGCAGGATTCCCTTGAGTACCATTTGTTGGGGGTCAAGGGAAAGGGAGGGTTTTGCCTTCTCTTTCTGCTCAAGATCCCCATGTAAAATTGGTGGGCCACTGTGTGACACAGAATGCTGGACTCGATGGGCTTTGGCCTGATTCAGCATGGCTCTTCTTATGTTCTTATGTTCTTAATGCTTATTTATGGCTAGTAGCAAATTATTATGTAAAATTTCACATTCAGTTTTAAAAATGCCCTGTAGATAAGAGAGATGAAGAAAACACTAGTCAGAACTATTTAAAGCAGTTGCATCTTTTCCTAGGCTCATATAGTAAACCCGCCTGTAAGTTGCCTTGAATTTATGAGAAAAGGAGCAGAATAGATGTTGCAGATAAATGAATAAGTAGTGCATACTGTCATGTTAAAGCAGTGCTTCTCAACCTTTTTCAGGTTGAGACCCCACTTGCCCAGCCCATGTGCGGAGCGACCCCGGCGCGCGCGCGTGTGCGTCGAGCCGATCTGCACATGTGCAGCGTGCGCACGACGAAAAAAAATGGCGGACCACGTTGGGCCGATCCACGCATGCGCGGCACGCACGCAATAAAAAAAATGGCGGACTGCATCAGGCCAATCCACGCATGCGCGGCGCGCGTGCGACAAAAAAATGGCAGACTGCGTCAGGCTGATCTGTGCATGCGCGGTGCGTGCGATGAAAAAAAATATGGCGGACCGTGCCGGGCCGATCTGCGCATGCACGGCGCACGCGCAATGGCCCAAACCGCGCATGTGCGGCGCGCGGGACAAAAAAAAATCCAAAATGGTGGACCGCGGTGTCCGGCGACCCCCGCGATACGGTCGTTTGACCCCAAATGGGGTCACGACCCATAGGTTGAGAACCGCTGTGTTAAAGGCTACAACATTGTAACTATAATGCACAGTACAATACCAGGATGTCATGAATAAAAAAATAAAAATAAAATCTATCTAGAAATATTCTGAAAAAATGTTATTTAATTAAGAGTTAGATCATTTATCTGTTACATTTCTGATCCCTGAGGTCACAGTTCTGATCCCAGGGTAGGATAGAAACAACACTGCATAAAAAGGGCAAACAAACAAATAAATAAATACATGCATAAAAACATACATACATACATACATACATACATACATACATACATACATACATACATACATACATACATATATACATACATAAATAGAGTTAGAGTCTTAAAGTCACAATCTTCAAAGAATATGAGCTGAGGATCCTGTCCAAAATTTTCCTTTTCAATATATCTTCAGTCAAAGGACAAAAAACAACAACAACAATGAGTCTAGATGCTTCCACTTTTTATTACATACGGGTTTAGAAATTACAGATGATGACCAGCTAGTGAAGCTGCATAAAACTGGGATGGGGAGAGAGGGTTATGAGGTTAAGATGCAGTCAGAAATGCTAGCAATTTGTAGTAAGAATTTGAATGCTCACCTGATGGACAGGGACTAAGTTAAACAGCTTTAGGCTTGATTTGCAGCTTGTACTTCACAATCCCATTTCAATATATTTGTGATTTATTCCAGATTCTTGGCATGCACATCTCATAAAATATAGAAGACTGTTTAGCATACAGCCAGGCTGTATCCAATATGAATTAATTAATAGGTGCACTTCAGCAAAGCTATTTTGATCCATATAGGTGAAGAACTATATTTCAATGTTACTAAATTCTGTAAGATACATGCTACAGAAGGCCACCAAGAGTAATCTCAAGTCCGTGTTTGAGTTTTACAAAATTCATATAAACTCAATATGTTAAGACAAAGTATCTTTAAAAATGTATACTTTGGGAATATGCATGGGGATACACTCAGCACATATACAAGTGTATCTCATACATACATTTCTGAAGGTGAATGGGATAGTTTTTAGCAATACTATATTGATCAAGTGAGACAGTTTATAGGATTCCCCTTCATCCATGTTATTATCTTCTCTTTTGTTCTTCTTGTACACAGCTTCAATATTATTTAGGTACTCAAAAATCTTGCAGAAACAGGTCATAACTAATTTACAGATGATTATATACAAATATGATGTGGATTACAGCCTGACCTAACCACTCTTTCTCAAATTTGCATTTTTGTGAGTGTTTTAATTGCATACTTCTGCCACATACTTCCCTTCGACGGGTGAGAGCGCACAGGGTCAGCCTCTTCCGGATCCCGTCAGCAAAACAATGCCGTCTGGCGGGTCCTCTGTTGTGGCGCCCATTCTCTGGAACCAACTGCCCCCTGAAGTCCGCGTTTCCCCCACTCTCCAGGCTTTCCGGAAGAATCTAAAAACTTATCTATGCCGGCAGGCCTGGGGATGACTGTGATTGCGTGTGAATTATGAATGTGTTCAGGGGGGGTTTAAATGTTTTGTAGATTGCTTTTTGATTTTAAACTCTGTGATGTTCTTTTGTTTATGTTGTTAGCCGCTCCGAGTCCTTTGGAGAGGAGCGGCATAAAAATTTAATTAAAATAAATAAATAAATAAATACTTACAATTCATATGCCCAGCGAAAAAAAATGCCCTAAACATGTGTATTTATTTTTTCACATTCATCTTTGTTCTGTACTTTCCTGCCTGCCCAATTAATTAGCTATAGCTTAACTTTCTTTCCTTTTCTATTTTTTATCCCTATGTTCCTGTAATATTTAGATCTGTTCCTTGAAGCAGAAATCTGCTTTTCTGGGGGAGATGTGGGGGAAGGGGCAGACAATTCAATCTATTCTGAAAAATTCTAAGTATAAGTATACCTATATGCATAATGAAGACTGTTCACTAATTTGTATATTAATAGTGCAATCCTTTGCATGATGACCTGGCAGTAACCTTCATGAAAGACCATGGGGCTTACTATATTCTATAGCAGCAGTTCTCAACCTGTGGGTCGCGACCCCATTTGGGGTCGAACGACTGTTTTGTGGGGGTCGCCAGACACCGCAGTCCACCATTTTTCTTTTCCCTGTTTCCACTCGGCCGTCACACGTGCACCGCGTATGCGCGGTTCAGCCCGTCACGCCGCGCATGTGCAGTTCGGCCTGTCACATGCGCATCGCACTGCGCATGCGCGGATCGGCCAATCGCGCCCCTCCTCACCCTACTCCCCGGCTGGCCCTCGCCAGCACCGCCCCTTTTCTCCATGGCAGCCAATGGGGGCGGCGGGGCGGGGGGGGCGGGGCTTTGGCTCCCCTTCCTCCTCCCAGGCGCCGCAGGGGCTGCCTGCCTGCCTGCCTGCCTGGCTCTGGCTGAGCCCTGCTCACTTCCTCCCTCCCTCACTCACTCAGCGGCGGCGGCTGGAGCAGGCGGTAAGGTGCCCAGCCAGCGGCCATTACGGCCACGCTATGTGCGCGGCGGGCTGGCAAGATGAACTACCTGGTGAGTCCCTGCCGGGTGTGGGGGGAGGCCGAGCCGGGGAGGGATCCGGGGAGCCTGTCCAGACGCCCCCCCGCCCGGCTGGCCGGCCCGACCTGAGTGGGACTGGCACCGAGAGCGAGCTGGCCCCGGCGGGCTCCCCAGTCCTGCCGCCCGCCTACCTACCTGCGGCTGCTGCTGGCCCTGTGGAAGGCGCAGGAGTCTCAGACGAGCCAGGCAGGCGGAGCGCTGCAACCTGGACGCCAGTCTGGAGTGCGGACTTGGGGGCCGGAGGCAGCCGCCGGGCGCCTTTCACTTCTCTCGGGCTGCCAGGCGCCTCTCACCACAGCCGGGCCGGTCTCGGTGAAGTGCGGGCCGGCTTCGAGGCCCGGCTGCCCCAACCGCTTGGCCGGCTGCCGGAGGGTGAGGAGGAGGCCAGGCCTGGGACGGGGCGGAGCGGAGCGGGAAGGAGGCAGCTTTGCGCCCGCCTGCTCCGGACCGCTCCTCGGTGTTCCTGCCGGAGTCTCTAAGGCAGCAGTGGGATGCAAGGCCGGCCCGGTCTGGAGCCGGCCGGCCTGGTCGCGCCGCGCATTTGCAGTTCGTCCCATCACACCGCGCATGCGCTGATCGGCCCGTCACGCATGCTGCGCATCCGCAGTTCGGCCCGTCACATCGTGTATGCACTGATCATCCCGTCGCGCGCGCCGCGCATGCGCAGTTCGTCCCGTCACGCCGCACATGCGCTGATCGGCCCATCACGCGTGCCGCGCATGCGCAGTTCGGTCCATCGTGCCGTGTATGCACTAATCCGCCTGTCGCGCACGCCACGCATGCACAGTTCGGCCCGTCGTGCCACACATGCGTTGATCGGCCCATCGCACGTGCTGCGCATGCGCAGTTCAGCCCGTCGCGCTGCGCATACGCAGTTCGGCCCATCGCGCCACACATGCGCTGATCAGCCCGTTGCGTGGCACATACGCAGGTCGGGGTCACGCCGTGCATGGGTAGCGCAGGTGGGGTCTCGGGCTGAAAAAGGTTGAGAACCGCTGTTCTATAGCATGGGCATAAAATTGTGTTGTTAAAAAAAAATATCTATGTACTGAATTTCTAGTTCCAAAGAAATTTAATTTAATCTGAGCAATTAACAAATTCAATAATTAAAGGTATAGAGATTTAACAAACCAATGGGAAATAAGGGGTTATTTTCTTTTCATGACCATAGTTTTCAACCCAGCTCTGCAAGTATTTCTCCTCAGAGTTCTCCAATAATGTTTTAGTTTCACTCAGGATAATTCCACACTAAAGCCTATGTTGTTTTGTTTTGTTTTTTGCTGTTCCCCTCGTTTCTTGAGCCAACTTCAGAAATTCTATTCTAAACTGCATTGCATTGCCACCAGAACTAATTTGGTTCCCCAGTTTAGACTATGGTTACTGCAAGATCCATTATTCCCCTTTTTTTTTTTTGTCCTTCCCATCCAAGTCTTTGGATCAATGGCAATTGCATCAAGCACCTTATTCACAGAAGATATGTGCAAATAGTCCTCAAATTACATTTTTGTTGCTAAGTGAGATACATGTTAAGTGACTTTTGCTCCATTTTAGGACCTTTCATACCATGGTTGTTAAGTGAATCACTGCAGTTGTTAAGTTAGTAATATGTTTGTTAAGTGAATCTGGCTTCCCCATTGAGTTTGCTAGTCAGAAGGTTACAAAAGGTGATCACATGGGACACTGCAACTGTCATAAATACTAGTCAGTTGCCAAGCATCTGAATTTTGATCACCTAACCATGGGGCTACTTCAATGTTTGTAAAATGATCATGAGTCACATTTTTCAGTGCTGTTCTAAATTTGGATGGTCATTAAATGAACTGCTGTAAGTTGTGGACTAGCTGTATATGTGTGCACCACAAACAAAGGACATGACATATATCCTCTTTGACTGCCAACTATATGTTTCAGCCATATCCTGCATTTAAGCTCATTAATTGATAGGACAGCCTTTCTTTCTGGAAATGGACAATTTTTCTTTTGGAAAATCAATCCTCTCTGTCTCTTCTATTTATTATTCTCTCAGGTTTTTCCCTTTCCCATTCAAAAATATTTAATTCCTTATCAATAGTGCATCATTTTTCCTGTTTAGTCTTTCTATATCCAACTTTTACTGCTGCTTAGGTAAGGTCTTGTTCCCCACTTTTGCGAAGATATTTGATATCCAGCCTTGCTACTTGAAGAAGAAATTGTATATTAATATCTTCCATAGGGGGTAACTCTATTAGTCTCTTGCAACAACAATAAAAATCTGTTCATCCTCAAATATATCCACAAAAGCTCATAATTTGTTAAATTTGTAACAGATGTTAGCATGCTACAAGATTCTGCAACCTGTAATAGCTACAAATGTTCAAGAAATAATATAATTTGCTAAGTCAAATTGATTTATGTTCATTTATCTCATGGGCATAAGTTATATATAATTGATTTCTTATATCAATGTATTGATCTAAATATATTAGGAGTTATACATTTTGTTTTACCAAAACCAAACCAAAGAGGCTAGTATATTAAATGTTAACAGCATCTATGAAATATTTTTTTTAATTTATGTTGATATACTGTAGCAATTACCTGCAAATAAGGAAAATCAGTGAACGCTGAAAAAAATTCCTATATGTTTTAACCTATATTTTATCGGGGCAATTTTTAATCATTCTTATTCCTAATGGATGACATTTGAGGGTGTGTATATATCAGGGGGTCTTCAAACTTTGCCCTTTTATGACTGGTGGACTTCAACACCCAGAATTCCTCAGCCAGGCACATGTGCCTGGCTGAGGAATTCTGGGCGTTGAAGTCCACCAGTTATAAAAGGGCCAGGTTTGAAGAACCCTGGTATATATTGTTGTCAGGGAGGAAGTTTCTTTCTTTTTAATGGGTTGTTTTTGTAGCACTGGGTAATATTTCCTTTTTATTTCTGTCAGTGAAAGTTGATTGAACCCTGTGTTGAGATGTGATATCTTTTCAGGAAGCTTTTGGAGTTTCACTGTAAATCTTGTGAATATCAGTCAGATCAGTCTTCAGAGAAGTATAACAAATATATTCTGTGGTTTAGGAAAAATAACAGCCTGCTCTGCCACAGCACAAAATGATTGATGATTTGGCATGGCAAATTTGACATTGATAGAGCAAGTTTGTCAACAAGAAACATCTTCCATTCTCTGTTTCCTACCATTGTTGTTATGAGGTTTAAGAATAGTATTACATTAGAAGAAAAAAGTGTAGATGCTCTTTTTCTCTCTCCTTTTTCATGCAGTATGGTCACATAAATTATTGCACAAGCAATAAAAATAAATAGCAGTGGGTAACCTTGAAAGACATTGCCCACATTCTTTGTTGAAGTTGAATATATCCAGCATTACTGAAATATAATGCAGGGATGTTAGCCTGATTATACTGAATTGGTTTTCTTTTGTAGAATATCTATCTGCCTGTCCATCCATCCATCCTCTAGCTCACCAATCTGACTATAAGAGAATGAGTGAGTGAGAGAGAGAGAGAGAGAGAGAGAGAGAGAGAGAGAGAGAGAGAGAGAGAGAGAGAGAGAGAGAGAGAGAGAGAGAGAGAGAGAGAGAGAGAGAGAATCCCTTGCACCATCATTCAATAATACTGTAGTTGGGCTCAATTAGTCACCTGGCCTCCACATCTGGTAAAGCCAATTTGATTTTGAAAGGTGTGGAGTTGGGGCTAGGTAATATGGTATTCCAGAGGGCAGGCTCAGCTATGGAAAATAGGTCCCATTAGACATATGGGACTTGAAACTATCTCCTCCTTCCCAAGCTAACAGGATGGGAAGATATTATGAGAGTAATGCAGTCCTTCAAAGGCTCTGGCTCCATGTTCTGTAGCATTCTTTTTAAAAAAAAACCTGCTTTGATTCTTCTTTTTCAACTGCTTCAATTGGTACATTCCTTCTTCCTGTTTTCCATATATGAGATTAATTGATCAAACTATATAATAATTAATTACATTGTATACATTTACCTTAACATTCAGTTTTTATATGAAATAAATGTATTATGCCTTGATTGGGTCCATTGACTAAACATATGAAGGAGGTTAATTTTTCTTTTTCAGGATCCTCGTTTTAGGAAAAACACAACTCCCATTAATACATTTGAGAGAAGTAAAGTGAAACCAATGTTGAATTGACTGAGAGATCAATTTCAGGAATAATGGTTCCTGAATATTTAAGATAGGTGTAGATATTTGTATGGGTGAGAGTTGAATAAAGAAATAATGCCTCCTCTTCCATACTTTAATTTAAAATAAATAAATAAATAAACTACAGATAATTTGATGAATGAAACAGGATCTAACCCTTGAAATGAGCTATTCTGCTAGCTGTATTTATAAATTGGCATAATCACTCCAATTTGCCACACATTTCTTTTTACCAATTATAGTTAATTTTCTCAAAGCTACAGTGAAAGAATTCTATGCTTTGTCTTTTCAACTAGATCCTGACAGTACTTTATCTGACTCAAACAGATGCCCATGAATGTAATTTTGGGATGGAAATTATAAAGTGCCAAGTGTATGGCATGGGATAAGACAGCAAGATCCAATGCCACAATTGTCCCTTTGATGACTTGTTTGAGTTTTGATGACTAGTTTTATCAAGTTGCAGCCAAACTTCATTCCAATGCCTTCAAACTCTACTTAATTGTTGTTTCAAAATTTTAAGCATTACAATCTAGTGCTCTGAGTTAAGAGTGGTGCCAGGCTTAAGGTAATATCTTCAGATGCAAAGATGTAAATATAATTATATACGTTAAAAAGGCAACATGTAACCATCTTGGTCTTTTTCAAAAGGCAAGTGGACTTGGTTTTTTCCTTAAAAGGAAAGTCATTTCACTTCTCATCCAAGAGGCTTCTCCATAAACATGTAACCATGTGTTTTCCTGCTCATATGTTTTTTTAAAAAAAATGGATGAAACTTTGTGATGATATTCCATGGATTTTCACTTCCTTTCTTGGTTATAATGTCCTTGATCACACTAATCAGTTTTTCCCTCCTCCTCCTCCTCCTCCTCCTCCTCCTCCTCCTCCTCCTCCTCCTCCTCCTCCTCCTCCTCCTCCTCCTCCTCCTCCTCCTCCTCCTCCTCCTCCTCCTCCTCCTTTCCAGCTATGCACAATATTCACATCAGCCCAGTTAGAACTCTAAACAAGCTAGATTTGGTGTGAATTTGAACTGAAGGCCCCACCTTCATCAGTCAAAAATTTAATCATAGTACTGTACATTGTTTAAAGCACACTTTGGTGTCACAGACTTACTTTATTAATGCAGAAATTCCTGGCCTTATCATAAACAGTATGCAATTTAGTAAAGAAACTTGCAGTATAATTAAAAATTTTGGATAAATTTTCTGCTTATTACAGAAATAAAAGAATTGGCATTTTGCATTTACTTATGTCATAACTTTTTAAGAAAAAATCATTTCAAACCCCATGTAAGAGATAGAAAAATTGATTTGCCAAAAGAATTTTTGGCAAGGAAAGAAATGGAGAAAAATAGGTCTGGTTTACTAAGATACTGATGTATAATGATGACTGATAAGATAACTGTTTTAATGCTTGTGTAGACAAAAAAAGGATCATTGCTTCCTGCAAAAAATGCTTACTAGAATTAGAATAAGCATATCAATAAGGTGATATAAGTGTAGAAACTATGAGGCAATATAAGTTCTATAAATACACTAAGCAGGACAGCATTTCTGAAAATGTGTACAATTTGGGTCACTAAATTGACATTCAGAAAATGAAAATCCAGTTAAACAAACAGCTTCCACCCTACATTTTCTTCTTTCAAAGCACTGCAATCTACATTTTTTTTTGGTGAATGGGATAATCATTATGGGTAGATAAGTTTACATTACATTACCTTTCCCTATCCTCTCTATTTTTAAAGGACTTCTCAAGCTAAATGTGCAACAAAATATTCTGTTCAAAAATTTGCCTACTACTTGTATTATTTTATATGCCCCATGTCATAATGATAATTAAGGTAAAATTTTATTCTTTGAAATTAAGACTAGAGGTAGTGGATATGTAGGTCAGCCAAATCTCACTTTTATCATCCTATTTCTTCTTCATACCTTTATTCTTGAGTTGTTTATACAAGGTCAGCATTCTCCTTAGCACAGCACACACAGACTTAATATTGATAACCTGCTGACTTTAGGATTCCTGTTATTACTTGTATTTACACATTTCCACAATCCAGTTTTTTGTTCCTGCTTCATTCTCATTGAAATGTTGACTTGCAGGACGGTACACATGTGAAGACATAGGACTGAGACCCCCTAGTGAACACTTGCCAACTGACTGTTGATATGATGATGGAAGAAGAAGTGTGTGTGTGTGTGTGTGTGTGTGTGTGTGTGTGTGTGTGTGTGTGTGTGTTCACACAGACAGACAGACAGACAGACTCAGAGAGGGGAGGATCTGTCCTGTGAATATGAGCAGCTGCACTGGAGCTTCTGGTGGACATCTCTGGATAACCTATTGAAAATCACTTCAGTGGAAGTTTGTTTTGACTTCTAGAATAAGAATGTTCTCTCTCTCTCTCTCTCTCTCTCTCTCTCTCTCTCTCTCTCTCTCTCTCTCTCTCTCTCTCTCTCTCTCTCTCTCTCTCTCTCTCTCTCTCTCTCTCTCTCTGTCTGTCTCTCTCTGTGTCTGTCTGTCTGTCTCTCTCTCTCTCTCTCTCTCTCTCTCTCTGTCTGTCTGTCTGTCTGTCTCTCCATCTCTCTACCTATCTCTCTCTCTCTCTCTCTCTCTGGGTGTGTAGGTATGGGTGTGTTAGCATGCACATGTGTAGACACCATTCTGTGTTCTATTTTTGTGCTCAAGAGTTTCAGAAGAAATATCCCAGGTATATGATGGTTGTGATGAATTTAGTTACTCTGAATAATATTTTCAATAAAGAAAAGAATGTTTGCATCCTGTTCATATATGCTATTTATTCCAATAATGTTTCCAAATGCACAATTTTTATCTATATTGCCCAAGATTAAATGCCTCTTTTAAACATACATTTATGATGATCATGACAATTATATGATATCTTTCTGGAATTTGTCTGACAGTTCATAGATCTTCTTTACATGGGATATGAAAGATAAAAGAGAACAGGCAACAAGCATGCAGGTTCAGAAGGAAATGTAAAGAGATAAAGTTGATAGAAGAGACAAGACCCACCTTGGGTTCTCCATATAATTTTTTATTATCAGGTGTTTCTCTCTTTTTTTGTTATTTTTCTGATTATGCTATAGTCAATAGAAATAGTAACATTTTGTATTCAAAGTTCAGGCTGACCTATGAGCTGTTGACACACCTCTACAGAGAAAATAATGAAACTGTCATTTGTACTTCTATAACTGTCTGGTTTGGCATCACAACCAAAAAAGACAGGTACAGACTTCAGCGGATAGTTAGGACTGCAGAAAAAACAATTGCATCTAGCCTGCCTTCCACTGAGGATCTGTATACTGCACTGGTCAAAAAGAGGGCTGAAAAAATACCTATAGATTCCTCATATCCTGGACATTTTCTGTTTCAACTCCTTCCCTCTGGATGCCACTATGGAGCAAAACATATGACCATTATATGACAAAACAATTAGACACAAAGGCAGTTTCCCTGCCCCTCATGCCATCACTTTTCTGAACAGAGTACTGTCTTATGTCTAAGGATATTTACCCATGTAGTAGGGCTGCATTACTATTATCCTTCTCATCTTTTCTACTACCCTCTCCTATTGGTATCTTATGATTACATTATTTTGTTGTTTCTATGTACACTTGGAGGAACATTGTCCATGGGGTCACGATGGGTCAGACACGACTTCGCAATTAACAACAACAACAATGTACACTGAGAACTTATGGGCTGGAAACAAATTTCTTGTGTGTCCAATCCCACTTGGCCCATAAACTATTCAATTCTGTTCTAGTATTGATCTCTAGACTTCATGTATGTAGAACGTTTTCTGACAATGTAGCATTCTTCCCTTTTCCCCCTTATAAAATTGCCTTTTCATTCATGACTGATTAGCAATTACCTTTCTCTCTTATTCACTGTCTCCATCTCTCATAAAAGCTTAGTGATGTTAATTACATAATGGTTCATTACTTTGTTATTCCAAAGTAAAACAAAACAAAACAAAAACTAGTTTCCTGTCTCTTTCCCATATTGTAACCCAACTGAAAACAAATAAGAAAGTGAGGCTCAGCTGAAATTGCCAACTCCAGTATCTTGTTTTTGCAAGCTGTTGTTGAACAAGCACTTCTTTGAGCTGCCCTCTGGATTACAAACACATTTGAAGGGCATCCATGCTGCCACAGAATAATTGCCTGCCCACAACTTACAGAGGTGCAGACTAAAACACAGACATTTAAAGTAAAAGGTTCTGCTCAGGCCAAAGTTACTGACGGAGATCTATAAATTTCAGAGATGCCTGCTACCTATTTTAGAAAAAGAAGCGAAGGAGGAAAATAAGAATTCACTGGAAAAAGAATCTTATAATACATTTGTGTTTGATAACCACTGCTGTCTTGATTAACAGATGAATTATTAAGGGGAGAATATAAGAAATTCTAATAAACTATTAATAAGCTCTTTACCCTCATCATCATCATAGTTGGAAGGGATCTTGGAGGTCTTTTGTCCAACTCCCTGTACTAGCATTTTAGACAAATGGCTGTCCAGTCTCTTCTTAAAAGCTTCCAGTGATGGAGCACCCACAACTTCTGAAGACAAGCCATTCTACTTGCTACTGTTAGAAAATTTTTCCTTACTTCTAATTGCTTCTCTCCTTGGTTAGTTTCCATCCATTGTTTCTTGTCTTGCCTTCTGGTGCTTTGGAAAATAGGTTGACCCCCTCTTCTTTGTGGCAGCCCCTCAAATATTTTAACACTGCTATTGTGTCACCCTTAGTCCTAGAAATTACTAATAATAAATTAATAATAATAATAATAATAATAACAACAGTAATATTGGGAGAAAATCAAAGAATGTTCTTCAACATTTATCCCCTCCCATATTTCTATACTTCTTTGTTTTGGGGAAATTGCTGAAAGCTTCTTTTTTCAGATTGACTTCTAACTATATTTGAGAAATGAACAGCTATTCCTTTACACAGCAGTAGAATTGATAAACAATGCTGGAATGAATGAAGAGTTAAATTTAGTAGGAAAGACCATCTGCCAGCTTAAGCAGCTTGGAAAACAAAATACCCCGCTGGTTTACTGCTAAAATTGCTGCTTGTAGATGGAAGCCTCTACCCTGCTTGTGTTTCATGCTTAAAATGAACACTCTAATTATTTTCTACATGAGTGAGACCTTACATACCATAAACAAAAAACTTAACCCCAGTTAAAATTTAACATTATGGGGAATATTTTTGGATTCCCTAGTTACACACACACACACACACACACACACACACACACATACAAATGCCTTGAGGTAGTGCATTCTGTTCTTTCCTCAATAAGCACATTTTATATCTATACTCTGTGAATTGCACTGGTTGCCAGTTTTGTTACACATTCAATTCAAGCTGATGGTTGCAATCTATAAGACTCCTTAGGGAATAGATCTGTGTGGATTACTTGAGCTATCACCTCTCCCCAGTTATGTTTATATCCCCTTTTAGGTCTAATAGAAAAGGATCCAAGTTCTGTTAAGGAATGCTCTTGGGCCCAGTAAGAGAATTCTTTCCATCAGGGCACCCACCTTTTGAAATATTATTCCTCCAGAGACCAATCAATCCCGTTTTCCTTTCCTAAAAGCTTAAAGACTTGGGTTTGTCCTTGAGCCTGTGGCTGTGGCCTTGAATTGAATCCATAGATTTGGTTATGTTGATTTGTGATTGATGAGCCTTTTTTTTAACCCCAACTGCTATTTCTGTGTGTTTTGTTTTTCTGTTGTATATGTTTATACATATACATGCACACATACACACACACACACACACACACAAATACATACATACATACATACATATCACATAATTAACTGGCCAGAATCATGAATCTGAGATGGGCAGCCACACTGAATGAATGAATGAATGAATGAATGAATGAATGAATGAATGAATGAATGAATATTTTTTTCTCACCAATTTGTTCCCTAGTCCTATATCTCTAGCCAAAAGCAATACATTAGTGTTCCTGTTTCCCACAAATACAGTTGTGTTCTGAATTAACAGGAAAAAAATTACCAGTCTTAGCACTACAATAAGGTTACATCAACCCTGTAATGATTTTTGATGGTTTGTCTAAACAATTACATAGGAACGAGAAAGGTTTCTTGAACAATTATAAATTATGGAATGCCAGACATATATCCCAGTTCAAAATGCTTTGATATTTTCAGCATTACAGAAGTTATGTTTATGTACCCCTTCTTCCCTAATTTCTAATGAAGATTTTATTTTTGTTGACTTTTGTCAAAAGGTAGAAGTAACACTGAAATACTCTTCAAATGAAAAAGAAACTAGTTGACTACTTTTAAGAACCCTTTCTATTACAGGAATTCTTTCATTTCAAGAAATGTATTGGTTAAAAGAAAATAATATAAGAACCTATTATGTAGGGTAGAATTCTCATGATATAGGAGACGACGGCATGGGGAGAACTACATTTTCATCATTTTCCTCTCCAAATTAAGAATTCATTTCAGAAAAAAAAAGTCTTGAGTATCTGTAAGATATTCATCTCCACAATCAACACAGGTGTTGGAGTGTTTTGAAAGCAGCTAACTTTAAAATTCAAGAGACTATGCTGCTCATCACAAAATCCTGTATGACATGAACATCATTATGAAACGAGTTCAATGCAAAGGGAAAAAAATCCACCATTAAAATTTTCAGAGCATATAAATCTATCTCTATTCAACTTTTGTGACAGTGTGTTTTATGGCTGGTCACACAGTCATCTAGAGTCATCCAGATGTATAGACTAGTTTTGGCATTTTTATCCACTGATTGAGTCCTTCCAAGGATCTGAGATAGGCAGATGTTGATATCTGATGGTTTTAAAGGTATCATTGCAGGGTGTCGCTGTTCCAAATAAAGTTGCCTTTGCAAGATCAAATCTGGGTCGGTCACTGGGACGAGAGATTTAATCTTCCAAGCATTCACTTGTGCTGGAGCCCATCTTAAGGGAACTTCTCTCTACTGAAATAGGTGCTTTGGGTTATTCTGTGAATTGTATTTATGTGGTGCCTTCTTATTGGTTGATCAGTAGTTGCCTTTCACCATTGACAGATGGTGATTTTGTCAAGGCTAGTGCTATTCGAGTGATGTTCCAGTTGTTTTGGGACTACACCAAGGTGCTTATTACTATTGATACTATCTTTGCTTTCTTTTGCCATAGTCATTCTACTTCTGCTTGCATATCTTTGTATGTTGTGATTTTCTCCAGTTCTCTCTCTATTCTGCTGTCTCCAGGAACTGCCATGTCCACTGTTAAGACTTTTTTGTTTTTCTTATCAAAAATGGTTAAACCTGGAATGTTATGTAGCAGGTACTTCTCTTTTGGAATTGTAAAGTCCCAGAGCACTTTAGATTCTTCATTTTTCTGTTACTTTTTTCCCTTTTTATGGTCCCATCAGTTCTTACTTACATGCAAATGGTATTTTTTTTTTGTAGATATTCCAATGCAGCATTGCTGCTACTTTGTCCTGCCATTATTTGTACTCAGTCTGTGCAATCTTCTTGCAGTTGACTAGGTGGCCTACTGTTTCCTCAGCTTCTTTATAAGAACAGCATTTGCTATCTTTTGCTATCTTTATTTACAAGGACATCAATCACTGTGTCCTAATTTGCTTTAATGATGAACTGCTTTTTCTGAACACTTTTTAAGAGGGATACTATTTTTTGGGAGAATGTGATGTGTATGAGATTGAAAGGACCTCCCTACCCGCTTAGCAAAGGCATCAATGCATTCTACAGTGTGGCACTCTATCAATATATTAAGACAACAAGTTCCAAATTACTGGGACATCAGTAGGCATTAATCCTACTTAAAAATGTACAGGACCAACAAACATCTTTGATGATGATAGAATGGCTGGTCATTTCTTATCTCTAATAATAGCATGGTTTATCTCATAGATGCCCAATTTGAGTGACATTCTCCTCTTCATTGTACTACAGGTTATACTACAAAAATCCACATCATATATGAAGTCTCCCAGATGGGCTATGCAAAGATTTACATTGTGCAAAGTATATGTTTAATGTATATGTATCCTTTACATATATGAAAAGGAAAGCATATTTGAATACATGATCATCATTTCCAGTAGCATAGTCTACCCATATGTATACCAACTGCAATATGTGCTCTGATAGAAGTATAGATCCATATCAAAACTTCCATGATGTTCAGATAGAATTCAAGGCACATGATGAGCAACATGTACATTTGACAATCAGCTTTACTAAAAAGGATGGGAATAATGTGACAGTACAAACAGAACTCAACTTATGACAGTTTATTTAGTGACCATTCAAAATTACAACAGCACTTACAAATGTTGCAGCATCCCCATGGTCATGTGATCAAAATTCAGATGCTTGACAACTGGCTCATATTTATGAGGGTTGCACTGTCCCAGGGTCACATGATCACCTTTTGCAACTTCCTGACAAGCAAAGTCAATGGGTAGCCAGATTCATTTAACAACCTTATTACTAACTTAACAATTGCAGTGATTCACTTAACAAAATGGGGCAAAACTCACTTAACAGACGTCTCATTTAACAACAGAAATTTTGGGCTCAATTGTGGTTGCGTTAACGTCTACCTGTACTAAACCTGGCTAATATTGGAAAGTTAATCAGGAATGGGCCTGGCCAAGACTTGTATGCTAATCTGGAAAACCCTCTCTCTCTCCCTCCCTCCCTCTCTCTCTCTCTCCCTCCCTCCCTCTCCCTCTCCCTCTCCCTCTCCCTCTCCATCTCCATCTCCATCTCCCCCTCTTTCTCTCCCCCTCTCTCTCTCTCCCTCTCTCTATCCCTCCCTTCTCTCTGTCACACATACAAGCATACACACACACACACACATATATATACACACACACTCCCCAGTTAGCATTCTGGATTTGAATTTATTTTATTTGTTACATTTTTAAAGCTACCAGTTCCCCGGGTGAATTGTTAAGTGTTGCAATCCTAAGATATATGGAAGCACCAAATTGGGGAAAGCTGGACTCTGAGATCTGTTTCATGGTACAAAATATGCTTGCAGATCCCTGGGATTTACATATATCTGGCTAAATAGATTTTGAACACGGTTGTTAATGCTGTGCTGCAGTCCTTTTCCCTTAATGAAAAAAAGTCCCAGTTTATTGATTTTTTATTTCAGCACTCCTTTCTAATCCTCATTCAGATATCTCACAATAAAGTCATCTCCCTAGTAAATGTTTAAGAGCTATATAAACCAGCAGTATATGAAGAACATTTCATTTCACTTAAAATGTCCATTATGTTGTAATTTTACAGTATAATTGGATGGCAAAAATGTTGTTACATATGGAATAGGTGATAATGGGAAGTGTGTGAAATGTCAGTAAAGAAAAAAAATGAGGATCAGAGTAGAAACAGAGTACTGTTGCCCATGTTCGCAACAGTATAATGTGTAACGTCAAAAATTACATCAAAGATGAAAAGTGACCAGGATTTTACAAGTTAATTCATTTCTCTTTGTTTAAAATGTGCATATTCCTTTCTTCACCTAAATAAAGTTTAAAAGTAAAGATGTTCTCCAGGCACTGGTAACAATATGAATTTATAGTTTTATTTGTCAATATTACATTTCCTTATTTGAAAGGAGGGCGATAGAGAGAACAAAAAAGACTTACCCATTTCACATTTCACTTTAGTCAAGAATTAATCAAGATTTTATCTGCTTAGCTTTTATGCTCAAGCAAGAACAGTCACCTGTTCTACCTTCTTCACTTGTAATGGCTTTGCCCACAGTTATTTCTAATGAATCTGAATATTATAAGGATAGTGTAGCAGAAACCTCTATGAAATTTCTGGAATTGGGTATGTCTAGTTTAATGAAGAGAAGAACTAGGGGTGACATGATAGCAGTGTTCCAATATCTCAGGGGCTGCCTCAAAGAAGAGAGAGTCAAGTTATTCTCCAAAGCACCTGAAGGCAGGACAAGAAGCAATGGATTGAAACTAATCAAGGAGACAAGCAACCTAGAACTAAGAAGTAATTTCCTGACAGTTAGAACAATTAATCAGTGGAACCACCTGCCTCCAGAAGTTGTGAATGCTCCAACACTGGAAATTTTTAAGAAGAGATTGGACCTGAAGAACCATTTGTCTGAAATGATATAGGATTTCCTGCCTAAGCAGGGGGTTGAACTAGAAGACCTCCACGGTCCCTTCCAACTCTCTTATTCTATTCTATTCTATTCTATTCTATTCTATTCTATTCTATTCTATTCTATTCTATTCTATTCTATTCACTATGGCAAAAAAAGTTTGTAATATCAGATGTAACTTTCTTAATTGCATCCCTTAGTGATTGGATTTCATGTGATAATAAAAGAGAAAAGATAACTTGACAGCTGGGTGGTGAAGCTGGCTATTAGACCTTGTGAGGCAGACATTTGTGGATCTTTTTCAAGTAGTCTCTAATAAAGGAATAGGCAAATCTACCAGCAAAATGGATGAAAGTTATCCACATCTTGACTATGACTTAATACTGGAAAAAATATTAGAACTTACAGAAGATTTCAAAACTTATTGGAAATCTTGGAGAAAATCTAAAGATGCCACCTTGGAACCTCACATCAACCCTCCAATAATGAACCAAGTTATGGAACAAATAACAATAGAAGATGAACAGAGTAATCCTGAACAGGCCTACATACAACTTAAAGAGACAGAGACACTATACTTACAACCCAATTGTGAATCTACACTGAGAGAAAATGTGGAAACCATTGAATCAACTAATTTTACACAACGTCATGTACAATTGATGGACAACTTTGATGACCAAGAAGTAACTGTAATTGATTCAGTTCAACTACCAAAAATAACGAAGATTGACATTCAGACACAATCCTTTGGAAATTACAATAAAGCGGAAAGGGAAAGAAAATTTGTTCAGTTTGAATTGGTTAGAAATTTTGGTAATCAAATCTTGAGGTTTGATAATTGAAAAGCTTTATTATGGGAACCAAATTGGCATAGAAAGAAAGCCAGAGTTAGGTTTAAATGTGACATAAAATGTTACTTGACGGGTTAAAAAGGCTTTAGAAATTTTGTCTGATTTAATAACGAATGAAGGATGTAAATTTACTGTTATCATGGTTGATAATTATTTGAGGGAGTAAATTTTTTCAGGGGACAAAAAGACCTTATAGATGTAGATTGATGAAATGATTGAATATATTTTTTTAAAAATAGAAATGTATTTTTTTTGGGGGGACTTACATTGTAATTTTAAATATGATAATTATGTTGTAATAGAGAAAGACAGTATGTCTGATTTAATTAGGAATGAAAGATGAGAATTTCCTGATATTATAGTTGATAAGTATTTGAAGATGTAAACTTTATCAAGGGCTTAAAAAGATTTTCTATAGATGTAGACTGATGAAATGAACTGTAGAACTGTATCTGTTGGACTTATATTATTATTTTAAATATGATAACTATGTTGTAACAGAGAGAGAGGATGAGCTATTTGTGATAGGGGAAAAAATCAGTCTCAATGAATGATCTTTTATTAAGGATACCTGAAATCCCAACTATATACTTACTAAAATGTAATTGGAGTATGACAACTGTAATTAGTAAAGCTTAAAAACAGGATATAGATTATAATTGCATGTGATTGATGATTTTTGTTTGATTGAACTTTACTTAAAACTGTATTAATTTTAATAAGCAATACTTATTTAAGAAACAGAGAGGAAATTTTTGATAATTAATTTGAGCTATATTTATATGATTTTGTCTTTGAATGATTGGACATCCTGACCACCACGTTGTGTCCTAAGCTTTTGGGGAAAAATGGAAAAAACCAATAAAACTTTTTATAAAAAAATAATAATTGCATCCCTTAGTGAGTGAAGTTCCTTTCCCAATTGTCATTATAAGTCAAGGATTACCTGTTATTTATGTATATGTATATACAATATGTATGTAGGTATACACACACTACACACAGTATATACAATATGCATGTAAGTAAACTTATAGGCAAGGATTGTCTTACTGTTGACATTTTTAAGCTGCTGTGGGAACTGTTCAGGATGTGTATCTATAGAAATAAATATATAATAACACTGCTAGTAAAGAACAAGTAAAATGTAAAAGAGATAATACTTATAATACCTAGTAAACAAAAAAGCTAATTATGTAAATACAAACTGTCATGATTCACATTCTGGAGTTCGGACTAGGGCTCTCTTTTAAGTTTTTCACATTCATTCATTTTTGTTTCCTAGGAAAGGTTTGTTTTGTTTCTAAATTTGCTGTAAAAAAAAAATCCAAGAAAATGTACCTGCATTTAAGAAGATTTCACCATCATCCCAAACCATTTTTAGACCCATTGCATGTGTGCTGTTCTCAAATTTTTATAATTTCTTATTTTTTTTAATATATATATATAAAATATATATTTATATATATATATATATAAAATAATTAGGTTCCTTTTTGTGCATGAGTTCAGAACAAGAAGTCATCTCGGTAGCTGACATCCATCTCACCTTAGACAGAAGAAGGACCAGTGGTGTAATCTAGCTGATTCGCATTGGTTCGGTAAAATGGCCCATCGGAAGTGTGTGGATGCCACTTCTAGAAATCCATTCTAGGCCTTGGAGGCCGAGTCCTGCATTGAATAAGAGAGCCAGTTGTTCAGGTATTAGAATTCCACTACTGAGAAGGACTCTTCTAAGTATTTAGGGAATACTGTAGATGACTGAGAGCAGGGATAGGCAGCTTCCAGTCCTATTTTTGCAGATGTCAGAGCACCTCAAAATTGTGCCAAAATGACAATTTCATCAGTATTATTCCCTCCCTTCTTTTAAAATAATTTAAGAATATAGATGTTGGTCTCAAGGTACTTGGGAGTCTGAAAGAAAGCAAAGTCACTTTGAGTTGGCCTTGAAAAGGAATGGCTGAAAAGCAAATGGAGAAGACATCATTTATTTCAATCAAAACTTTAGTACTGGAGTTGAATTCAGAAAAGCAAAACAAAACAAAACAAAGATTTTAGTGCGAATCATCTTCAAAATTAGGCTCACACTGTAATAAAACAAATGGCACATCTCTGTTTCTCTTTCCAGACATATCACCAAGGGCTAGGAGAAAACATTATTTGCTATAAAGACTTATTTAGCTTCAAGGCATGATGCTGGATCCAGAAACCTTTTGATGGCAAGCTGTTGTTTTGGGTAGGATAGCACAACAGATAGCTAGCTAGATTTCATTATGGCTGAAAGCCATAAATTAAAATACCTTCAAAAACTAAGCATATAGTACATAATAAAAACAGAGTAATATAAAGACAACAGATGAAGGAACTGGATTACCCAGTTTACTGGTGTCCTCTTGGCACATGTTCTTCCCACTGTAATGCTGGCATCACAGTCAGGATTAGTGTGAAACCAAGACAGAGGGAAGGATTTCACCTGAAAAGGTTATTAAAAAGGATATAATAAGCTTGCTCCATAGATCCTTATAACCTCCCTATAATAACACTTCCCATCTGTTTTGGGAGGAGCAATAACACCTTCTAGAAAAATGACTTGAAAATCTACTTTCCAACAAATGAGACCAAGAAAAAAAATCATCTATTATAGTTGGATACTTCCAAGATGGTAACTAGTTGATTTAACTTAATTTAGCTAGTTGTTCTTCTGATTCCATCAGGTATTAATGTTGTTAAAGACTTGATTCATTTTCATTTTCATGGCTCATGTGACACACGTATTCAAAAGACTGCAGAAACTTAAAAAGACTGTTGGATATAGTACAGTAAAAGATGATCATAGGAGCCTTCCAGATATTGACCAGTACAGCTACTGCAATTCCCTTCCCATTTAATATTCTTGCCATTGGATGGGAATGACAATATTTGGAAGATGCTTGATTACTGGATTAAAAAGTCAAAGTACAAATCTCAGTTCAATGCAGTTGAAAATGTAATGGGGAGAGAGTGATGAGGACAATCACACAGAAAATCAGGAGATCTGAAAGAAATAGAACGGTCGATTGAATGTACAACAACAGCAAATCAAACAAAATAGCCTCATAATTTAACCAGCAAATGGATGAATGGTGAGAACTAAAATAAATGTAATGGAAAGAATTGGGCATTCTACCATTTGAAAAACACTTCAGTAGGGACCTTCAGTAACAGAGAGATCAGACAGTCATCCAGGGAGAGAGAGAGAAATAAATGTGGAGGCGGATTCAAATTTTGATGGATGCTCTGAGCTGCAGAATAGAAAGCTTTTGTGGATTGAAGGCCATTTTGTTAAATGGTCATGCATCATTGTACTAGTCCTCTAAACGTAACAGCATTATAAGGCAACCCTAAGTCGTTCCTTCATACAGGATTTTTACATTTTTCTTTCTTCTTCTGCCAACAGGAAAAACCCACAAACTTTTGAGATGTGTTTTCAATATGTGAAATGGGTGGTATGAATCTCCTCCTGTGAATTATGCAGTCCACTTGACAGAAGTGGTGCTCATTGGATGACTCGGCTTCCAGCAATGCATGCCTTCCATGAACTGCTATTTATACATGTGTAAGCCTTCTTAAATCTTTATACGCTTCTTAGGTGATCTCTGATTCCCTTAAAACATAAGTTGAAAAAGAACCTGAAAAGAAAGACCCCCAACTGCATAGATGAGAGCTACCCAAGGTTTTGTTGTTATTCTCATTTTGGATTTTAAGCTCATGTGGAATGCTTTCTTTCTTTCTTTCTTTCTTTCTTTCTTTCTTTCTTTCTTTCTTTCTTTCTTTCTTTCTTTCTTTCTTTCTTTCTTTCTTTCTTTCTTTCTGTTCTTCAGCTCCAGGAAAGCATAATGTTAGCCTTTGAAGTTGTGCAGACAAGAATCATAAACTAATTCTATTTTTATTGCCAGGTTCATTAACAGCATCTTACAAGACTGAAAGTATTTTTCTTCTTTTTTTTTTTTACTCTGCAGAAAACTAGGGTTAAGAATGCCTCCCATGCCTCCTAACTATCTGTGGACTGAGATGTCTTTTATTCCCAAAGTCATTCTCACAAAGCACTGCATATTAGCATCTTGGGAAACTATGCCAAAGATACAGATAATCAGCAAGAAAGCTAAGGAAGATTCAAGAAGAAGAGGATTTTACCCTTTCCAAAGTATTCAGTTTCAGCAAAGAGGTAAGCAGTAGCTTCTTCGATTATTAAAATTTAATGACGCTTCTTAGCATAAATTACCATTAATATGTTTTTCAAGGTAATGCTGAGGTTCAATAATATTTTTTTACTTCTCTGTTGTTTTGCAGTATGTAGTCATTTTCTAAGTCTTCCCTGCCATTGTTTGCAAATTAGCAAATTTCTACAGTCCAGAACTAGTCTGTTGAGAAAAGAAAACAGCATATTATTGCTTTTTATTAAAGCATGACTCAGAAAGTAATTAGCAAAATCTACTATCACAAATACTGAAATGAAGCAAATCCATCTTTCGAACTGTTCCCCACATAGGACTATATTCTTCTTTTATAGTCACTCTGTTTTACATCTTCTACATTTACATGGATTTATTTTGCACAAACACTAGATGTGGGGATATGCAAGGATTGTATATAGAATGACATTTAGGCTCCTTCTGCACAGCTATTTAGTTCAACACTTAAACCCTCAGAAACATTTTTGTATTGCTGCATTTATCCTCATTGTTGCAGTCCTTATCATTTGCATTGTGCCTCATAAGACAAACATATAAGCACTCAGAAAGAAACAAATGAGCAAAAAAAAACAAACTCAACACAGGCTAGCTCTCTATTTGCAATTCCTCACTAATTTATGTTCATGGTGGTGCTTATTTTAATCTTATTTTCAAATAAAAATATTTGAGGGGCTGCCTCAAAGAAGAGGGAGTCAACCTGTTTTTCAAAACAGCAGAAAGCAAGACAAGAATGGATGGAAACTAATCAAGGAGAGAAGCAATCTAGAACTAAGAAGAAATTTCCTAACAGTAAGAACAATCAACCAGTGGAACGGCTTGCCTTCAGAAGTTGTGGGTGCTCCATCACTGGAGGCTTTAAAAAGAGACTGGATAGCCATTTGTCTGAAATGGTATCTCCTACTTCAGTGGTTCTCAACCTTTTTCAGGTTGAGACCCCACTTGCGCCGCCCATGTGCGGCGCGACCACAACCTGCGCCGCGTGCACGCACGACGGGCCGATCTGCGCATATGCGGCACGCACGCGATGCCCCGAACCGCGTACGCATGGCGCGACGGGCCAATCCGTGCATGCGCGCACGACGGTCCGAACTGCGCATGCGCGGTGCGATGGGCCAATCCGCGCAAGCACAGCACGCGCGTGACGGGCAAAAAAAAAACAACAAAACAAAATGGTGGACCGCGGTGTCCGGCGACCCCCGTGAAACAATTCCTTCGACCCCAAATGGGGTCGTAACCCATAGGTTGAGAACCGCTGTCCTACTTGAACAGGGGTTGATAGAAGACCTCAAAGGTCTCTTTCAACTCTGTTATTCTATGTTCTATGCTCTAAGTTAGTGAAGTGGTGGTAAGGAACTGCAGTTCTTGCACTTCACTAATTCAAATGATACCTTATGACAAAGTAAGAAGATACTGGTATCCATAGGGAGGTGTGATAGCTGGCAACCTAGGAATCCGAACAGTATCACAGAGATGTAAAGGAACATTTAATATGTTTTCCAACTTACCTTCCATACAGTGTATGGATTCAAATGTTATTCTACTCAATTTGTGGTTATCTGCAAATCTTTTCCTACAGGTCATTAATACTGTATATTCTTAGACATTAAGGGCCCAGAACGGAACCCATCTGCAATTGGCTGATGAATCTTTCATGAGCATGTTGTGGTTTTCACACCAGCTACATATCTATTTAATTGTGATCTAGGCAATTTTCACACCAGCTATGTGTCTATTTAATTGTTGCTCTACCCAACTCATACTTAACGGACTTTCTAGTCTATTTATCAAGTGATACTGGGTTAAAGTATTAGCAGGTCAAGATGCATTATGTCTGCAGTAAACCTACACTCTGCTGAGGATGTTACCCTCTTTACTTTCCCTTTAAAAAAGTTTAAACTAGAAGGATTTTTTCTTGAAAAATCCATGCCTTGCATGAAGATTTTTAAATATGTTTCTCTTTATGTTCTACTGTGTAATCTTTCTAGCTATTAGTGACAGACTGCCTGCTCTATTCTTTTCTTCAATTTTTGAAAAGACATTTTCTTTCTTCCAGGCTTATGGATCTTTTACAGATCTTTAGAAAGATAGATTTTCTACTAATAGAAAGCTACCTTTCCTGTAACTAAAGCAGAGAGAAAGTTCTTGGAGTTTCCCTTAATCACAACTGTACCTACAGTTAATCAGCTGAGATATGAAATAGCTATAATGATTTGATCTTGGATTAGCAAAAAAAAATATGTGGATTGGCTTTTAGCCTATGTATGGTTGTGTATGTGCATATTTATATATATTCTTATAACTCAAATTCTCTTTTGTTTTTCAATTTCTAGTTTTCAAATAAATTTAAGATAACAGAGTAACAATTTTTTTTTGGGAGGGGGACCTTGGAAGTCTTCTAATCCAACTCTCTGCACAAGTAGGAGGCCCTATACCATTCTGACAAATGGCTGTCCAATTTCTTAAAAAAACTTCCAGTGATGGAGCACCCACAACTTCTGAAGGCAACCTATTCCATTGATTAATTATTCCCATTATTAGGAAATTTCTCCTTAGTTCTAGGTTGCTTTTCTCCTTGATTAGTTTCAATCCATTGCTTCTTGTCCTGCTTTCTGGTACTTTGGAAAATAGGTTGACCCTCCTCCCTCTTCTTGTGGCAGCCCCTCAGATATTGGAACACTAGTCCTAGTCCTTAAATCAATTATGAAGATATAGAAGAGTATTGAGCCTAAGACAAAACCTTGGGGTACCCACTGTTTCTTCCCTCCATGTAGATGTAGTTCCATTAAGGACTAAACATTGAGTGCAGTTTGTCAGCAAGTTACAAATCCATCTGGTGGTGATGCTGTCTATTCCACTTACTAAGAAGTAGGTTGTGGTCTACTTTGTAAAATGCCTTAATGAAATCCAAGTATACTATGTCCACAACATTATGCCGGTGCACTAATTTAGTCACTTTGTCAAAGAATGAAATAAGATTTGTTTGGCATGATCTGTTTAGATCATCTAATCCGATTAATGTAATTAGACCATCTAATGTGATACAGTATGGCTGAAAAGGCAGAAGCTCTTAGATATATGCCGTTTTGAATAATTGTTTGAAGAGATGGTAGCAAAGTTAATATACATAAAAAAATGTGGCTTTGTAAGTAAGGCCAGAGCACATTAAAAAGAAATTGGAGATTCTTCTTAATAACGTAAACTGATATTGGACTGAAAAGAGTCATGAATAGATGTAACTGTGCACAGCTATACATTTTACAGATGACATGTGTTGTATACGTCTTTCGCGTGCGAATGATGAAGACACATGGTGCATGCTGAACAAACACTTTATTCTCCTTCTAATACAACCAAGCAAAAGCAAAAGGTTCACAGGCCTTTTTATATGGCCAGAAACCCGGACAGTGTCAACCAATAGGAACAGAGCGTTTTCGCACCTTGCAGATGCGCACAATGCCGGTGCCGCTCTGTCTTGTCCCGGGCAGCTTTTGGAATGCCCGGGACCAATGCAATGTCCCGAGCCTGCTTTTGCAAGCTCAGGACACAACACCCCTCCCCCCTAGATGGAACATACTTTGTGTACACACATGTACATCATGCATTGGGAAGAGTGGCATACAGTTGCATTATTCAAATGCGAAGAGTGTGGAATACTTGAGTCTGCCCTCAGGCAAACCTCCTTCAATATTTATTAATACAAATAAATGTATCTGAAATAAAAAATAATACAAAATAATCTACCCACTAGTTACTCCCGTTATTCAGGGGCCTCATGAACAAGTCCCTCATGATTTGACAGCAACCTCACAAAGTCTCTCAGATGTTTAGGTGGGCACTTGGCCCGCTGAGACCTTCTAAGGCCTGGAGAGATTGCCTGGCCCACCTGCTCGCCTACCAGGCTAGGCAGGCCAAGACTTTGCTGTCCCGAATACCTGGTTGACCTGCCCTGCTTCTGGCTGGCTGGACCCTCTAAGTCCAAGCCATCATACCTTGGAGGGGTGGAAGTCCCCGAGCCCATAATGGACCTCTCTTGGGAACACTGTCCCTTGAGCCCAAGGCCAGCAGATAGAGAGGGCTGGGTAGCGAAAGTGCCCCAGTACTCTGTGGCCCGCAAGCACATGCTAGAGGTGCCACAGTCAGGAGTCACCTCCATGGCAACCCCCCTTGCTGGTGACTTCCTTTTGGGAGCAATTGCGGAATTAGGCAAACACCCTTGATGGAATTCTTTTTCTTTTACTGCTAGTGATTTGTGTGGATACCCCCGGTCAGTCTCTCTTTCTGGAGCACTATCTGACATATATGAATACTGTGGATACCCCTGGTGTGACTCCTTGTCTGGAGTAATTATGGATGTGTGGGATGACCCCCTATCCAGTGAATTCCTGTTTGGAACACTTGCGGAACCTTGAGATGAAACCCAAACAGCCTCAGTAGCAGCTAATGAGGGCCTGTTATGCCTGGGAAACTGTGACCCAGAATGCATATTATGGTCCTTCTTCACCCCCCCCCCAGAGCAGAACCAGGAGCAGAAGGGTGAGAGTCCAGTCTCCAATGCAGTTGGTCTATGTGTCTACGAAGAACGTGGCCGTCCCCCAAGGCAACTTCATATGACAATGGCCCAGAGACCTTGCAGACCACAGCTATGACCCAGAGATGTCCAGGCCCATAGTTTCTTGCCCAAATCGGATCGCCCACCTGGAGTCTCCTAGGTGCCCATGGTTGTGACACCTGTGAAGCCACCCGGTCAGGGTGCAACCTGTCCAGTTTAGTGAGAGGTGGTGGCCCCAGCGGAGTTCAGCAGGGCTCTTCCCTGTGGCTGTGCATGGTGTGGTGCGGTGTGCAAGAAGGAAATCTGCTAACCTGTGATGCCAGTTACCGTAAGTCAGTTTCTTGAGGGCATCTTTGGTGGTGCGCACCATTCTCTCTGGCAGTCCGTTGGAGGATGAATGGAAGGGAGCCGATGGTGCATGCCGGATCAGATTGGCCTGAAAAAAAGCCTGGAACTCAGAAGATGTAAATTGAGGGCCATTATCTGAAATCAGCACATCTGGAAGACAGTGTGATGCAAAAATTCCTCTCAACACCTGGATGGTCCTGGCAGTAGTAGTGGAGGAAACAGGAACAACCTCTAGCTATTTGGAATGGCTATCAACAGCAACCAGGAAGAATTGCCCCTGAAAGAGCCCAGCATAATCTATATGCACCCTAGACCATGGGGTTTGAGTTTGCTCCCGCCTATGTACTGGGGCCTGAGGCATTTCAGGCTGAGACTGTTGGCACCCGTGTACCCGTGCACCTGGGCCTCAATGGCTTTATTGAGCCCAGGCCACCAAAGATGGCTGCGCACAAGCGCTTTCATCCTGACTATACAGGATGTCCCTCATGCAGAAAGATCAAGATTCTAGACCTCAATGAGGCTGGAATCACTACCCTGCTACCCCATAACAGGCAACCCTTGAAAGTGGAAAACTCATGCTTCTTGTGCCAGAAGCTTTGGAACTCAGTATCTGGGCACTTGTCAGGCCATCCTGACAACACCCATGTCAGCACACATGTAAGCGTGTGATAGGTGGCAGTTTCTGCAGCCACGTCCCTAGCATTGAGGGGAGACTCAGGCAACTCCTGAATGGAAAGAATCTTAATGGCAGTAGCAGGATCTGGTTCTAATTGGTTCAGGGGTAATCTGCTCAGGCCATCTGCATGACCCATTTCTTTTCCTGGTTTGTGAACTAATGTATAGTCATATGCTGACAGGAAAATGAACCATCTCAGCATACGAGGAGAAATGATATGTGGGGTCTGTTTGTTAGTGGTAAACAAACCCAGCAAAGGCTTATGGTCAGTATAGACTGTGAAATGGCGGCCATATAGGAAATCATGAAATTTCTTAATGCTAGCCACTATGGCCAAGGCTTCTCTGTCAATTTGAGTGTAATTTCGCTCTGCAGAAGACAGAGTCCTTGAGTAATAGGCCACAGGGACCTGTGTCCCATCAGCCTTCAAATGGCTAAGTACTGCTCCCACCCCATAAGGAGATAAACAGGCAGTTGCTCATTGAAATGTGCTAAAACAGCATTAGAAGTGAGCAAGGCTTTAACCTCATGAAGCTCTTGTCATGGACTTTAGTCCATTGCAAAGGAGCCTGCTTGTCTAAGAGCCTGTGTAATGGCAGTTTTATGTGGGAGAAATGCAGGGTAAAAATTGAATAGCCCCAAGAAGGGGCTCATTCTTAGACTTAGGGCTTGGGGCCTGCTGGATAGCTTGCAATTTAGTTTCAGCAGGGTGAATGCCTTGAGCATCAGTTCTGAATCCTAAGAAGTCAGCAGAAGTGACTCCTATCTTACATTTGTTCTTCTTTAGTTTAAGGCCTGCTTTTCAAAAACAAAGCAAGACAGCCCTTAATCTCTCTGCTAAATTTTGAGATGACTCCCCAGCAATGAGGACGTCATCGAAGTAGGGACAGATCCCAGGAATACCTCAAAGTGTGCTCTCCATGACACTTTGGAATATGCCAGGGGCTACATTTACCCCAAATTGCAGTCTCTTGACCTTGAAGGCCCCCCCCTGTGAGTTACAATAGTCTGGGCCTCTGCAGCTGCCTCATCAATAGGTAGCTGTTGATAGGCCTGTGCCAGGTCAAGCTTTGCAAAAATGCACCCCCCCTTGAGGGAAGCCAGAATGTGACTTACCACAGGCACTGGATAAGCGTGCTTTTGCAGGGCCTTGTTTATTGTGCATTTGTAATCTGCACATATACATATATCTCCATTAGCCTTTAGAGGCATTACTATGGGGGTTTCCCATGGACTTGAATCTACAGGTTGTAAAATACCTTGCTGGAGCAATTTGTCCAGCTCAGCATCAATCTTGCCTTTGAGGGCAAAAGGTACCCTCCTAGGCTTAACCCTGATGGGCATGATGGTTGTGTCTAACTGTAGCAAAATTAGAGGCCCCTTGTAGGATCCTAGCTCTGAACTAAACACATCTGTAAACTCCTTGCAGACTTCTGCAAGGCTCAATGTTTGCAAATGGTGCAGCCCAGTTACCTGGATTCCCAGAGCCTCGAACCAATTGAGTCCAATAAGACTCGTATGTTCACCCTCAACAATCACCACATCTAGGGACCTTCAAAATCCTTATGCTGTACTCTAAGGGTGGCCTCTCCCTTAATACACAGCATAGAATTCTGAAAATCAGTAAGTATTAGATTTGAGGGCCTAAGTTTAACTCGAAGGCCACTGCTGCTGCATATCCTTTTTGAATGTGTTAATTGAAATAATTGAGAGAGTGGACCCAGTGTACAACTCCATTGATAGGGGAACCCCTTGCAACCTTATGTTAATGGAAAGTTTCTTCTTAAGGGGCTTGTATGTCCCTGTCCTCAAAATACTCCTGCGCAATGCATAGAAACCCACCCTATGTTGGCTGGGGACCCTGGTACCTTTCAGACGCAATTCTTCATGAGGTTGGACCTTCTGGCGACCCAAACAGACAGATGCGATGTAGCCTTGCCTGCCACACACTCTGCAAATGGCAGAGCAGAACCTGCAGTCAGCTCGCTTGTGGCGTCCTTCGCACCTGAAGCATTGAAGAGATGCTGGGGCCTTGTCCGGATGTTCCTTCTGCCTCCTTTCAGCTGGCTGGTGAAGTCTGTCCACCTCTTCTTCAGGATCCGCTTCCGATCCTTCTCGAGCATCCTCTTTATGGACGGTAGCTGTGTCTGGAGGGTTCCTGGTGAGCCATAAGGCCTTCACAGCATCGCCTGCTGCTTCTTTGGCTGCCACCTTTCGTAGCACGTCTTGAAAAGAGACATCTTCTTTTGTAAAAATCTTCTGTTGTAAGTCTCTGCTCCTCAAACCGCATATGAAGCAATCTCACAGCCTCTCTTCCAGATCCTTGAACTCACAAGGTCTGGCTGCTTGCCTTAAGGCTGCAATAAAGTCTGCAGCAGATTCACCGGGCCTCTGGTCTCTCTGCTCGAACGCGTGCCTCCAAGCAATGACAGATAACTTTGGCTGGAAGTGTTCCTTTAACATTTTCTTCAAGTCAGCATATGTTACTGACTACAGGGATGCAGGGGCCACCAGATTGTCTGCAATGTCAAAAGCTTCCTGTCCACAGGCACACAAAAGAGTTGCAGCCTTCAGGCCATCTTCTCTAATCTGATTTACTCTGAAGTAGTTCTCCACCCATGCTACATAGGAATTCCATCTCTCTGGGTGTGAGACATCGAAATCAGACAAGCGGCCAATCTTTGACATCATACAATTTACGACCTTCACCACTTACTTCCTCTGCAAACTTCTGTTTGGGGAAAGGGTCCTTTAGCCGAGCTCACCCTCCAGCAATGCTATACTGGCAGGCTGGGACACTGATTCAGATGCCGTCTTCCCCTCTTCAGGACTTCCTGGGTAAGTCCTTAAATCTTTTTTTCAGCTTGCAAAGGATCCCATTCTCGTTGCCAGTGTTGTATACTTAGTTCGCATTCCAAAAGCTGCCCAGGACAAGACAGAGCGGCACCGGCGTTGTGCACATCTGCAAGGCGCGAAAACGCTCTGTTCCTATTGGTTGACACTGTCCGGGTTTCTGGCCATATAAAAAGGCCTGTGAACCTTTTGCTTTTGCTTGGTTGTATTAGAAGGAGAATAAAGTGTTTGTTCAGCATTCGCCATGTGTCTTCATCATTTGCACGTGAAGACATATGGCGAATGCTGAACAAACACTTTATTCTCTTTCTACAACAACCAAACGAAAGCAAAAAGTTCGCAAGCCTTTTTATATGGCCAGAAGCCCGGACAGTGAAAACCAATAGGAACAGAGCGTTTTTGCACCTTCTGCATGCGCATAAGGCCGGCGCCACTCTGTCTTGTCCCGGGCAGCTTTTGGAATGCCTGGGACCAATGCAACATCCCGAGCCTGCTTTTGCAGGCTCAGGACACAACAACATGGATAACAAGTGTCCTGAAACAATTAATTAAAGAAAGTCATGATTTTTTAAAAAAAAGATGACTAAAACAAAATTAAATCTCAAGGGCAGTTACATGGAAAGAGTGCCCACCACTTTAAATGTCTGTGGAGATTCTCAGTCAGCCAGGTCATAGATTTCTCAAAGGTGCTTTTTCAAAAGAAAACTGGACTGGTTGTTTTTCCCTGAGGAAGAAAAGAAAATGTTTTGCTTCCCATCCAAGAAGCTTCACCACCATCAGAAATAATGAAACTTCTTGAATGAGAAGCAAAACATTTTCTTCTTCTTCCTCAAGGGAAAAAAAAACAGTCCAGTTTTCTTTGAAAAAAAAAAAAACCTTTGAGCCCGCCACTTTAGTTAACAATTCAAATCATTTTGAAGGGATCTGGCAAACTGACTTTCAGTTTAAATGAAGTTGAAAAAAATGTTTAGCTTCACCTTCAAAACAATGCAAATCTAATTTTAGATCCCGTGACAGGAGAGGAGAGGATGGTTCAAAGTGTGTTTCAACAAGAGGGATGGCTGTTAAAGGTCTTTAAACAGAACCTACTAACTGCATTGACCAGCTTGAAGTGCAATCAGTAAGGAAATTATGAAAATAACATCCACCACAGGGGTCAACATTTCTCACCCTAGTTGCCATACAGAGGTCTTGCCCTTGCCCTTTCCAGCACTTTATTTCCCTGATCAAGATGGATTTTTCAGATTAATCTATGAGTGTCTGTTTGTCTGTCTGTCTGTCTGTCTAGCTAGCTAGCTAGCTAGCTATAGTATATCTTTAGTGAAGAGGTAAAGGTTTCCCTGTCAGTTGTGTCCAATTCTAGTGCACAGTGCTCATCTCCATTTATTAGCCAGGGGAGCAATCATTGTCCAAAGATAATTTCCATGGTCACGTGGTCAGCATAGCTATATGCCAAAAGTGCACAGAATGCTGTTAGCTTCTCACTGAAGGGGTACCTATTTATCTACTTGCATGTGCATGCTTTTGAACCGCTAGATGGGCAGGAGCTACAGTAGGGCACGGATGGGAACTCACCGCATTGCACAGAGCTCAAGTCTTGAACCCGGGCTGTCAGCTCTCCAGCTGATAAGCTCAGCGTCTTTAAATGCTGAGCCATCACAACCCTTTTTTAGTACTTTAGTACTCTAATATTAAACAACTTCTAGTACTTTTCTTTACTACTCTTCCTATTTGTGTGATAGAAGTTTTGAGATTTGGGTTCTTGCATTTTATTTTATTTCAGACAAGAAATAATTGTCAGGGTTGCAAAGAAAAGCCTTAACATTATTGCAAGGCTGCCATTCAATTTCATATAGCCTCTGGGTTAGAGAAGTCTATATAAGAAGGGAGGGGATCAGCAGGATGTCACTACCAAAAAGGAATATAGTTTTAATGCAAGGGTAGCATTTGGCAAATGGTTGTAATCACAGAAAAAGTAAAAGTGTGAGGTCCCTGCTTTTAACTGTAATCTTCTGCTGAGGATTCCAGATTCCTGGGAATCCTGGTCTTAGGCAGAAGCTACTGCTGAAGCTCAACATTCTTCTCTTTCACAATTTTATACAGGATTGAACGAATCTAGCATGTGGTAACATGATCTAGTTCAGCGCTTCTCAACCTGTGGGTCGCGACCCCATTTGGGGTCAAACGACCGTTTCACGGGGGTCGGCAAACACTGCAGTCCGCCATTTTTCCCCATTTCCCCTTGGTCGTCGTGCGCGTGCCGCTCATGCGCGGTTCGGGTTGTCGTGCATGCACCGCACATGCGCAATTCGGGCCGCCGCGCCGCACATGCGCAGTTTGGGCCATCACGCGTGCGCCATGTATGTGCGGTTCAGGCCGTTGTGCCGCACATGCGCAGTTCAGGCCATTGCGCGCGCCGCGCATGCGCAGTTTAGGTCGTCGTGCATGTGCCGTGCATGCACGGTTCGGGCCATCATGCGCGCGCTGCACATGCATGGTTCGGGCCGTCGCGCCGCACATGCGCCGTTCGGGATGTCGTGCCGCACATGCGTGGTTCGGGCCATCGCGCGTGCCACACATTCGCGGTTTGGGCCATCGCGCGTGCGCTGCGCATGCGCAGTTTGGGCCATCGTGCCGCACGTGTGTGGTTCGGGCCGTCGCACATGCCGCGTGTGCGCAATTCAGGCCATCGCACCGCGCATGCGCGGTTTGGGCCATCACGCCTTCTGCGCATGAGCAATTCGGGCCGCCACACCACGCATGCGCAGTTCGGGCCATCGCACCGCACATGTATGGTTCGGGCCGTCGCGTGTGCTGCGCATGCGCAATTTGGGCCGCCGCATCGCGCATGCGCGGTTCGGGCCGTTGTGCCGCACATGCGTGGTTCGGGGCGTCACGCTGCGCATTTGTGTTTCGGGCTGTCGTGCCGCACATGCATGGCTCGGGACGTCACGCCGCGCATGGGCGGCACAGGTCAGGGTCACGACACGCATGGGCGGTGCAGGTCGGGGTCTCGGCCTGAAAAAGGTTGAGAACCGCTGATCTAGTTGGATAAATACAATTGGGGATAACCTAGTTGGAGATCTACCTGCCAGCTATGTTAGCAACAGTGATTCCAAGGTCCAAAAAATAACAATTACCTTCCAGTTCTGCTCCTCAAACAGCTGGAAGTGAGTGTCAATATTCTGAGGTAGAGCTCTTAGCTTCCCCAGTGATATTTTCCCTGGTGTTATAATCTGTTTCCACTTCTATCTTTCATGTTTTTAAAGAAGAAAATATTTATTTTTAGTTTTATTTACAAAAACAACAACAACAATATAGTGAAAGTTGGAACAAGATAATATTAATAACACATCATATTTTTTTCTTTTGCATTTGTTTGTTTTGGTTTTAGGACTAAGCATTCTTTCAGGCAGTAATAAGGTTTAATAAATGTCTCCCCCCCCCCGATGAAAGTTTATTTCTAGTCAGTATGAATTTTTCTAGCTACAGATTCAGATGCATTAGTCAACTGAGCAGAGTAAGTTAATTAATCCACAAGGCAACATTCATGCTAGTTTTTAGGAAAATGCACTTAAGTAGCTACACTGAATGGATTTTCTCACAAAATGCACACTGCTAAATCTTTTATCTTTAAAGTCTTTATTATCTTTCTCTCTATGTGTCCCGTCACAACTGAAATGTTTCAAAATCCATTTATTTTGAAACTTCTTGAAGTTGTGCTATTATTTTGGTCACCAAAATTTAGAATATTTTTCAATATTTTGTATGTTACAGCTTTTTTTTTCTGATCTAATATATTCATGCAACAGAGTATTTTGAATTAGGATTCACAAATAGCAAACGTATTTACTTATTTATAATGAAGATAATATAAATACACAGCTTGGAATTATTACTCTAGTGCTTCCATTAAAATCATATCCTAGCAGGGGGCGTGGCTGCCTCAGGGTCGAAATAGCCTTGTTAAGAGGCTCTGTGACACGGGACCTGTAAAGCCGCCAGAGCAGCACAAACCAGCTGTTTTTCGTGGCGAAAAAAATCCTCCTCGGTAGGAGTAGGGGCGAAGAGCTGTGAGTGAGGGTTGAGATCTTCTGAAAGCCCCCCGAAAAAACACTCAGGGGGGAGAAAGAAGACTCCCTGTAAGCTCACAATAGCTCCAGCCCGGGGCAGCATCTGTCAGCTGACAGACCAAGACGCTGCGACCAGCCACCACCCGAGGAACACATCTCAAAGAAGCACAGAGATTGACAGACTGAACACAGGAGCTTAAAAAGCAAGTATTTCTTATATTTTACCTCGGATCAAAAACGCTCAAAGGTAGCGGCTATTCTGCCCAACATAGATAATTGTAATTTTTTCCAATTCTCCAATTCTTTTTGTACTTTACACCATAAGAGTTCATAATTATTCTTATATAATTTACCATTTGAAGCTTCTATATAAATTCCTAAATATTTAACTTTTTTAACTATCTCACATCCCGTTATTCTTTCCAAATCTTGTTTTAATTTATTATCTAAATTTTTAACCAACATCTTTGTCTTGGATAAATTTAATTTGAAACCTGAAACTTTTCCATAATTTCGAATAATTTCCATCAAACTCTGAGCCGATTGTATTGGCTGAGTTAGTGTCACAAGTAAATCATCTGCAAAGGCACATAATCTGTAATCATGTTGTCTAATTTGTACCCCCTTTAATTCCTCTGATGCTCTAATCCTATTCAATAATACCTCTAAAGTTAAAACAAACAATAAAGGGGATAAGGGACAACCCTGCCTAGTACCCTTCTCTATATTAAATGAATCTGTTAATTGTCCATTCACTATAATCTGTCCTGTTTGTTTCTGATATATAGCTGATATAGAATTAATAAACTGGTCCCCCATTCCCATCCTTACCACAAGCCTTTGCAGAAATGTCCAATTCAATCTATCAAAAGCTTTTTCAGCATCTAAAAACATTAAAACAGCCGGTACTTGAATATGTTTATCCAAATATTCCAATATATTAACAAGTTGTCTAACATTGGTTTTCATCTGTCTCCCTTGTAAAAAACCAGTTTGATCCGGGTGAATCCTCTGTGTCAAAACTGTCATTAGTCTATTAGCCAAAATTTTTGCAAAAATCTTGTAATCCGTATTTAACAAGGAGATAGGTCTAAAATTTTCTACTTGAACATTATCTTTGCCCTCTTTAGGAATCAAGCATACATTGGCCGTTTTCCAAGAGGGTGGAACCCGACCACCCTCTTGTATATTCATAAATAACTCCCTCAAATGTTCCACCATTTCCTCCTGTAAACACTTATAATAAATCGTAGTAAAACCATCAGTTCCTGGAGATTTTCCCAATTTCAATTGTTTAATTGCATCAATAATTTCTTCTGACTTAATCAAGGCATTTAATCTATCTCTTTGTTCCAAAGTAATTTCCAAAACATTTTGATTTTGTAAAAAAGCATCTATCTCTTTCTCTTGAACTTTTTCTTCAGCATACAATTTGGTGTAGAACTCTAGAAAAGCCTTCTTAATAGTTTCTTGATGAAATACTTCTTGCCCCTTATATTCTACCTTCTCAATTAAACGGGATTTTTGTTTTTTCCTTAATGTATAAGCCAACCATCTGCCAGGTTTATTAGCATTAAAAAAGGTATTATGTTTAGCATATTGTATATTCCTGGCAACCTGGTCGGTCATCAAAATATCAAATTGTTTCCGTAAAACCTTTATCCCTTCTTTAATATTACTATCATCTGGCTTATCTATTAATAATAACTCTTTCTTTCTTATTTCCGCTTCTAGAACTCGCCTCTTTTCCTCTTGTTTACGTCTATGCCTAACATTCAGTTCAATTAATATTCCACGCATGTGGGCCTTACTAGAGTCCCACACCATTTCTATTGGTAAACCTACATTCTTATTTAACCTAAAAAATTCCTTGATAGCCTTTTTACATTCTTGCACATGCATTTCATATTTAAACAAATTTTCATTAAGTCTCCAGGATCTGCTTAAAAATTGGCCAGTCCTTAATTCCATCATAACTGGATTGTGGTCAGACAATACATTAGGTAAGATTTTAACTTTCTTTAAACTTAACATAAAATCACTAGTAGTTAAAATAAAATCAATTCTAGAAAATGATTGATGTCTGTCAGAGAAAAAAGTAAACTCTTGATCCCTACCATGTCTTTCTCTCCAAATATCTAACAAATTAAAATCATCTTTAATATCAAAAAAAGATTTAGGTAAAATTGAGCGCGATTGAGAAACTAGTGAAATCTTTTTCTTGTCCAAACCAGCATCAAGGATTCCATTCCAATCTCCCATTAAAATACAAGATCTATAATCCCACTCTAATAACTTTTGGTGTAATGATTTATAAAATATACCTTGTTTTTGGTTTGGAGCGTATATACCCATCAAAAGAACTTTCTTCCCGTCCAGTAGAATTTCTATAGCTAAAAATCTACCTTGATTATCTGCTTCTATTAATTTAGCTTTTATATTATTTTTAACATAAATAACAATTCTATCAAAATGAATATATTGCCGTTATTTCAAATGTTACCAATACTTAAAAAGGATGGAAATCTTGATGAATGGCAGAAAGCTATAAACAAATTTATTTGGGATGGCAAGAAACCAAGGGTTAAATTTAAAATTATTCAAGACACAAGAGAGAGAGGTGGTTTGAAAGTGCCTAATTTTAAATTATATTATTATGCAGCAGTTCTAGTGGCAATAAGTGATTGGATTAATTTAACAAATGAAAGAATATTAAATATAGAAGGATATGGGTTAGTGTATGGGTTCCACGCGTATTTAGTTTATGATAAAAAACTGGATAGGGGTTTTAAAGAGCATATAATAAGAAACTCTGTGTTGCGTGTCTGGAAAAAGTATTATTATAAGTTAAACGGTAAAATACCTTTATGGACAGTTCCCAGGCACGCAATACAGAGTGTAGGTATACAACAAATTCAAGACGTGGTGCCCTATGATAAACTCTTAAATAAAGAAGGGAATAGCCTAGAACTGAAATCATTAGACAGATTAAGGGAGGAAGGTATAGCTCATAATTGGTATTATCATGCACAACTTCAAGCCAGATGGCAAAAAGATGTCAAGATGGGTTTTTCTTTAAAGGATGAAAAATTAATTATACAAATTAGAGATCAAAGAGTGATGCATATTAAAAGAATATACGATGCTTTAATTGAAATTGATTCTGGAACTGAATTAGTTAAAGATTGTATGATTAAGTGGGAAGGTAATTTTGGACACACAATTATGATGGAAACTTGGAAAAGAATATGGGTGAAAAATGTTAAATTTACACAAGCTCAGCACTTAAGAGAAAATTTTTACAAAATGTTTTACAGATGGCACTTAGATCCAAAAAAATTATCGTTTATGTATCCAAATTTGCAACCCAAATGTTGGAGATGTGATTCCATGGACGCTACTTATTTTCACATTTGGTGGTCTTGTAAAAAAATTAAGGCTTTTTGGATAAAAATATGGTGGATTCTTCAAAATATTTTGAAAAAGCGTATTGAGTTTGTACCACAGTTGTTTTTGTTGGGTATTACAAAGGACTCTTCCACCATAGAGACTAAGTTGATTTTGAACTTGACTACAGCTGCAAGACTGTTGGTGGGACAATATTGGAAGTCATCTGAAATACCATCTATTGAAGAATGGACGTTAAAAGTTACCCATCTTGTCGAGATGGCTAAGATTTCGGCATACCTGAAGAACCACTCAAATGAAACATTTTTGATGGACTGGAAGAAATGGATTGATTATATGCAAAAGAAATATCAGTTGAGAGAATTAGATTTGATATATGGTTAAATAGTTTAACATAGTAGCTTAGTGGGGTTTCTTGCGTTTTTACCCTGTATTCATTCTGGGAAGCCTGGGGGGGAGGGGGGAGGGAGATAATATATATTAGTTTATGTTTCTCAACTGTAGTTGGGGGTTTAAGGGATTAGATAATTTTTGTAGGATGCTCGGGAGAATTTTAGTTAGCGCTTCGGATGGTGAGGAGGAGGAGCGAAAGTAGAAGAGGAGTTGGCTGCTGGAGGGTGTTGTGGAGGGGGGTTCCGAGCAGTTATTTCTATTGTTTTTTTTTAATATGTAATTTGTTTGTTTTCAGTTGAGTTAATATGTTATTATGTTACAATTGTTAAAAGTTTTTAAAAATTTAATAAAAAAATTTATAAAAAAAAAAAACGCTCAAAGGCACCCAAGATGGCGACCGCTCTTAATTTAAAGTGATAGGCACCGGAGGAGAAAGGTGGAGGAGAAACTGTAATGCGAAAGAGACCTCTAGAGGGCAGCAGAGATGCATAACTTAAAACCTGTGCAAAATAAACCTAAGGAAGAGAAATTGTAATGCGAAAGAGACCTCTAGAGGGCACCAGAGACACATAACTTAAAAACGTTGCAGAATAAACCTAAGGATGTATGCAAGCTCCCCAGAGATGACGATGAAGGAATCAAAAGATGAAATATCAACAATTATTGAAAAAATGAGGAGAAAGATGGACATGATAATAGACATGTATGCAAAAACATGGGAGGGAAGGATGGAGGCGCTGGAGGCAGTGGAACAAAGCGGAGAAATGGAAAAGATGGTGGAAAATCAAAGCAAAGCAGATATTGAGGACTTGGACCAAACCGGAAAAACGTACAGTGGGGAAATGAGAGAAGATACTGGGAGAAATTCGAAGAGAGTCTGGGAAGGAGTTGAAGAAAAGATGGAAGCGGTGGAGAGTCAAGAAGATTTGAAAAGAATTGTTATAAAAGCATGGGGAAAATATCTAGGAGAGGAGACCAAAAATTTCTCTTGGCAAACTGACAGAATCCATAGAGCATGGCTTATATGGAACCAAGGGACATTGCAAGCAATAAAGAGAGACTTATTACGTGGAAGGGAAGCTGTGCTATGGAAAGCCACCTGGCAGAGGAAGAAACCCAGAATTCGTCTGAAATGAAGAGAAACTTAATATTTTATGCAAGGAATTAAAGGCAAAGAATTATGGACTGATTTAAGGACTAAGTGCAAGAGCAAAAGACATGAGAGGGTGATTAATGGAAGATGTATATTAACTAGACTAGGAATGTACACGTTGAAGGGAGGGGTGTAATGACATGATAATTATTAACTTTAGAAAGAAGACTTGTTTGTGTGATGTACATTGGATAGATTTGAAAAGAAGTGAAACTTAAAATTTATAAAATGTAGTTGGCTTATAGTTGGACTTTGATATACGGAGTGAAGAAGGTCTACAAATTTGAAATGATTGTATTAAGCTGAATGGCTTTAACTTGAATTTTTTCTTTGTTTGCATGTACAAATGGATATATAATAATAATAATAATAACAACAACAACAACAACAACAACAACAACAACAACAATAATAATAATAATAATAATAATAATAATAATAATAATAATAATAATAATAATAATAATAATATATCCTCATGAAAGTTAAGCTCAGTTTAAGGTCTTAGTCAATACATTAAAGGTTTTGCTACTAACCAGATCATCAGCCTATACTAGTTCCTATGGTAAGTGCAGGGAATTCCATAGTAAAAGGAGTTTGTATTTTTTAAAAAGCTATAGTTTAGGAAAACTATATCAATCCTTTAAGATTGATGGCACTTTGGATATAAAAATCTGTTTCAGATTCCTGGTTTCCTCAAGGACATACTGAGGCTGCCCTGCTCCCTAAACTCAAACAAACAGCAGTTGTTCTGAAGCAGCAGTGTTGACACATAACTTATTTTGTGAAGCGTATTCCCTAGTCATTTCTTCCAAGTAACACAGCTGAGGCTGAAACAGCTAAAGAATTCACAAGCCTGATAAATAGCTTCGGTTAAAGACCACAAAGACATGATATTGCCCAGATCAACAAATTGATGTCCTTTCCTGAAACTACTCCTTTCAGAAACTGCTCCTTTGCAAAGGTAAAGCTTATAGGTCTATCACAAGAACTAGAACACTCAGTTCCTTGAGTCTGATACCATAGGTGAACATAAAATTGTTCTGCTATGGCTACACTTTTAAACAGAAAGAAAGCACAAGGGTGGAGGAACTTCAACAGAAAAACTCTGGACCAGAAGAAACGAAAACAGCTTTAAAAAAGGCTTAGTGTACAAGCTGTGAATATACTGAACTTAGAACTGGACTGTACTTACTTCCACCTGGACTATACTTATTGTCAAGAAGATCTTCAAAACGCAAACATCCAGACACTTTTTATGAGGTTGTGTGAAGTATTTAATCCATTAAATGGAATAATACAAAGATAAGTGTATTATTCAGGTTATACGCATACCTTTATCGCATAAGTTTTCCATAGAGAATTGGGATTTCATGTCGCAAGGGAATCTTACACAGAGACATGTGTAACTCAAGTTTCCATCTACAAGTGCCAATGTCTAACTTGTGATATGGGCTGGGAGTGGAGCTGAGGAATAATATAACATAGGGTCAAATGTATTTTTTTATTATGTAATGGATCTTCATGTGTATAATGCATGAATAAAGGCTTACAGAATGACATAAGACAGTTATAGAATATTATATTACTGTAACATGTAGAGGTCATCTAAACATTTTAATAGGAAAGTGATTTTTTTTAAAGATAGATAATTACCATGGACTATGCCAAATCACTGAGCTTGCATAATGTCTGCAAGAATTCACACATCCTGGTTCAGAGATCAGCAGAAAGCATCTGCTCCTGGCCACAGGATAAAAACAAGATCACTGTCCGGCTGGTAACTCATCATTGGGGAAAAAATTGTCAAAAAAAAAAAAAACTAGCTCAAAAATCATGGCTTGAATATTGAACTTAGTATACTTATCATAAGTTCTGAAAGGAACTCTTAAAAAATTATCACAATTCAGAGCACAGTATAGTAAAATTAAGAGTACTAAACTAGATAAATCAATGGAATACTAAGAATATTCATGGTTTTTAATTTTATTTTAATGACCACCACACTATTAATTTTTATAGTAAAATCTTCATCATTTCATCTTTCAGCTGCTAAAATCATATTTATTTCATAATGTGTTCACTATAATTTTATTGAATACATTATTCCAATTTATTTCAGTTGTTTTCTTATTGATTTTTGAGTGTTCTACTACATTTAATTAAATTGCCAAGCATTTCAGTATGCATCAGAGTGATCAAGATATTCTAACCCATCCTGGCTATAAGACTAAAGTAAACATGTTACTCCTGAAAGCAATGAATAAACAATACACGAATATGTACTATTTGTTATTAAATATCAAGGCACAATCAGCAGCCTAAAGATTCTAATCTAAGTTGGAAACCTTATTTGAATGTGATAATAGGAATGTACAGAATGCAAATAAATCTCCATCATCAACACAAGATATTAATTGGTTAGAAAAAAAAATCCAAACTTTTTTATTCTGCAGCTCAGCCCTGCCAAAGAACACAGTGGGTTTGTGATCTGACTGTATACATTCTAAAAACGTTGTCTGAATGTCCAATAATGGTCACCTAGCTTTTAAAACTCTGTTTCCTAGACCAGAGGTTTCCAACCTTTCCGGGCTTGCAGCCAGGAGGGAAGGAGACCATCTTCCAAATTGGTGTGTACACACACGTAAATGGGGCCTTGAGCACTGGTGCAACACTAGCAGCCCCGTTTGTGTTTGTGGCATGTGCTGATGCCTTGTGCATGTGTAAACAGCCACCAACCACTGCAGTGGCTAGCGGCCATTCACACATGCACAAACAGGCCGTGCAACCTGCCTTTTGCACCAATGTGAATGCATGAATGGGGCCGTGGGTGCTAGTGCAAGAGGGGGGAATGTGTCCCCATGTGCACATGCACCAGACAGCCATTTCAGTGGCCCACTGGCCAAGAGCCTGTGGCCTGGTCCTGAGCTATGGCCCATAGGTTGGGGACCCCTGCCCTAGACTACAATAGAATTACTAGCCATACCTATACTTGCCTCAGGGAGAGGGGACATTGTTATTTTGCTGTCAGTTATATAATAAATCAATCAATCAGTCAATCAAATAAGTAACCAGTTCAATATAAATATTAACCAAGGCTGTTCATTCATCCACACATATCCATGCAAGAGATAAGCAGTATTATCCATACTGTAAAAGAATACAAAATGATCAAAATTTAAACACATGGAACAAGACACATTCTCATTGCACTCATGTCAGAAGCACCGGGATACTTCTGGGTTGAAAAGATTAGCCAATAAAATCACTGTTGTCAGGGAAAGCCCATATGGGGGGCTTCTTTCGTGTACCCAGCAGTACCTGGAGCGAAAGACAGGAGCTCACCCCTGCCCCATGGCAGCACTCGGGTTTCAAACATGGGCTTGCTGCCCAATGTCCTTGCCACATAAGCCACCATATTTAGGTGTTTTACCATGTTCCAAATTATTTTATATCCTTCATTACATCTCTCTTTAACCTTCTGTTCTTGAAAATTATCCTTGCTTTCGCAGTGTCTAGCCATTCTTCATATACACCCTTCTGTTCTTGAAATTTATCACCTTTCTTTCTCTCTCTCTTTTGACTAGTCAAAATATTTTTCCCCTTACTGGATGTTCAGTTTTGTATTCAGTCTGCATTCATTCCACAACTTTCCTCTGTCACAGATACATTAAATACCCCATTTGCAGTTTTTACAAATTACTTCAAGGCTTCTCCATATATATAAGTGCACGCATTGAAGAACACAAGAACTCAGTCAAAAAAGAGAAACCAACTTCTTCCCTGGTCCAACAGCTTAAAGCCACAGGACATGAAATTGACTTATGACTAATACTTAGTATTGTATACCAGGTGCCATGATGATTGCTGCACAATATGTCTTTATGTTCAATGTTGATTGTTTTAATAAAAGAAGAATTTTTTACCCTAAAAAAAAAAAAGACTGGAACTATTGCCAAAACCGAACACTTTAATAACAGAATAATCAGAGAAGCCATCGAGATAGAAAAACGCCCACACAGCATGAATAAATGAGATGATACCTCCTGCCTACCAGCCATTTGGAAACCCACCCTTATTGACAAACGAGTCCCTAACACTAAGAATGACACCAGACCCACACTCATGAAAACCACACAGGATGTCAACACCACACATCCACGCAAAAAGCAAACCCAAACCCACACCGATGATGAGGCACGACCACAAACCAGAAGCCAGACCACAGCTGCATCATTAGCCACTTTAAACCCCTCCAATCCATACATGAAGCAAACTGATACCCACCATGACGATGAGGCACGACCACGAATGCGAAGCGAAACAACAGCAATTCAGGTCACCAGAACAGAATTGGCCCTAATCAGAATACACCTCCACCCAATCAGAACACAGCCGAGCTCCCAGCCAATCAGTTCAAACCCCCACTGGCAGTTAAAAGAAAGAAACAGCTACTATCACACATTGCTCCTAGAAGCACGAAGCCGAAAGCACCAGCCAGAAGATGACAAATGGGACTTTGTCGAAATGTCACCAAGACACTTCAAATTCTACGTGGGAGAAAACCCGAAGAACCAAAGACCTACATACAAACACCCGCGAAAACCTAAGAAAACAAATATCATACCTCTACAGGGAGGAAATCCACCATCTGACCAGGACCTATGAAAAACTCGAAGTCCAAAGAGTTTTATTTTATGTGACCTCGCATTCCTATGCAACTGCCGAGATCAAAATTTAATCCCCACATGCTTCCAATTGAAATTACACTACAACTCAGCAGCAATCAAACACATCCTGAAAAGAACAGAATTGGCCCTAATCAGAAATGAACTTCATACAAAAAGATTCCTCTTAGACTGAATCAACAAAGATCTCCTCACACTTCACCTCAAACTCAGCAACAAGATCCACCCCGCACTTTGGGACAAATCCAAACAACTCGCCGTCTGGAGAGCCGAAACACAGACCACCCTCAAGACAGACACACAGACCAACAAACTCCGAAGACTACAAGAACACCAGAAACAAACCCCTCCTCCCTCACAGCCACACATGAAACAAACACTGCATAACATCTCAGATAGGATCCTCACCAAAGCCGAAACCAATGTCCTTTCCAAAGGATTCAACTTTGCAGTCGCTCCCAAACACATCCCCACTGAAACCATTATATGCGGAATTGAAACCAGCCTGACCAAAATCAATCCTGACGACGCTAACAGAATCAGACTCGAAATCACCAACATACTCTGCACCAGCAAGCCACCCAAAAACAACTTACCCAAAAAGGAGCAGACAGCACTACTTAACCTGAAACAATACACCAGCATAATAATCCTACCAGCAGACAAGGGCAATGCCACGATGGTCATGAATACATCTGACTACCAAACCAAATTAACCAACCTACTCCAAGACTCCACATACAAACCCCTAAACACAGATCCCACCACCTACCTGGAAAAAAACACTAGATCCAAAATAAAAGCCTCCCCCATTAGCAAAGAGATCCAGCAACAATCATTCCCAGAGAGAAATCATCCAGATGCCCTAAGCTCTATGGTCTCCCCAAGATACACAAAGAAGGAACCCCGCTTAGACCCATAGTCAGCTCCATAGGCTCACCTCTACAAAACCTAGCCAAATTTCTCACCAAACAACTACAACCCTATGCAGAATCCATCACCTCACACGTAAAAAACTCATTCCAGTTCATAGAGATCATAAAGAAACAAAACTTACAGCCCAGCGACCTACTCGTTAGCTTCAATGCCATATCCCTCTTTACCCAAGTGCCAATCAAAGAAGCCTTAACAGCTATCCAAAACAAATATAACCTCCCCAAACACATCCTAGATCTGACCAACCACTGCCTATCCAACACATACTTCATCTATAATGGACAAAAATACAAACAAATAGAAGGAGCACCCATGGGATCACCCCTCTCACCTGTCATTGCAAACCTCTACATGGAACACTTTGAAACCCAAGCTCTAGAAAAATCTGACCACAAACCCAAACTCTGGCTCAGATACGTAGATGACACCTTTGTAATCTGGCCACATGGGAAAGAAAAACTGGACGACTTCCTCACACACCTCAGCAGCCTACACCCCAAAATACAGTTCACCATGGAAACAGAAACTAATAACCAACTTCCCTTCCTGGACGTCTTAGTCTACAAGAAATCCAATGGCTCCCTAGGACACACCATCTACCAGAAGAAAACACACACAAACCGCTATCTGCACGCACTCTCACACCACCACCCAGCACAGATCAACTCCATAGCCAAGGCACTCATCTCCAGAACCAAATGCCTAGCTGGCGAACAACACCTAAAAATCGAACTACACACTCTCACTAATTTACTAACATCCAACAGATTCCAAAGAAATAAGATTTCCAACTTAATCCAAAAATAATCTCCAAGACAGAGAACAAGAAAACGGCAAAGCCCTCCTCCCATACATAAAAGGCACCACAGACAGGATCAGCAAAATCTTGCACAAACATAACATTAAGACAGCATTCTGCACAAACAGAAAAATATCCACCATCCTAAGAAACCCTAAAGACAAAATTGAGTTAGAAAATCAAGGAGTGTATGAAATCCCATTTACTGCCTGCCCCACCACATACATCAGACAAACCAACAGAAGAATAAGTGCACGCATTGAAGAACACAAAAACTCAGTCAAAAAAGAGGAACCAACTTCTTCCCTGGTCCAACACCTTAAAGCCACAGGACATGAAATTGATTTCAAAAAGACCAGAACTATCGCCAAAACTGATCACTTTAATAACAGAATAATCAGAGAAGCCATCGAGATAGAAAAACGCCCACACAGCATGAACAAACAAGATGATACCTCCCGCCTATCAGCCATTTGGAAACCTGCCCTTATTGACAAATGAGTCCATAACACAAAGAATGACACCAGACCTACACTCACGAAAACCACACAGGATTTCACCACCACACATCCACGCAAAAAGCAAACCCAAACCCACAACGATTATGAGGCATGACCACAAACCAGAAGCCAGACCACAGCTGCATCCTTAACCACCTTAAACCCCTCCAATCCATACATGAAGCAAACTGACACCCACCATGAAGATGAGGCACGACCATGAACGTGAAGCCAAACAGCTATGTAGCTCACCATCTCTAATCCCCCTGCAACTCAGACTAACCTGAGCACAACAAAGCCCCCACCCAAACAGAACACTCCCCCAGCCAATCAGAACACAGCCAACCCCCCATCCAATCAGAGCACAGCCAAGCCCCTAACCAATCAGAACACACCTCCACCCAATCAGAACACAGCCGAGCTCCCAGCCAATCAGATCAAACCCCCACTGGCAGTTAAAAGGAAGAAACAGCTACAATCACACATTGCTCCTAGAAGCACGAAGCCGAAAGCACCAGCCTGAAGATGACGAATGGGACTTCGTCGAAACGTCACCAAGACACTTCAAATTCTACGTGGGAGAAAACCCGAAGAACCAAAGACCTACATACAAACCCACGCGAAAACTTCAGAAAACATATATACTGAATTCCCACTTCTGTTAACAGAAGCATATTTTAACAAATATCCATTTTCACCTCTTTTGACAAACAGTCATTCCTTGTAACAAATGATATACTACTCAGCATTTCCATTTTTCCCAGTTTCAGTGAACATTTTACCAAAACACCCACATTTATCTATTTTCTTTATTTTTTTTCAATGTGTTTATCTATCTTGCTATTGCTCACTCCATTTCCCCTGCTAAATGCAATTATCTTGGCTCTTGATACATAGATGTTCAAATCCATATTCCTTATTTTCTCATATCATCAGGCTAAGAATGTTGTAAACTTTTACCCCTCAAGATGCTGTAATGAGCACAAGAGAATATCAATTCTCTTATCAATTAATGCTTCATTTGACCCCAGAGCAGGAACTGAAGGTATTCTTACCATAGTTTTCTACCTATGGTAGATGAATGTCTATTCTGCAATAGCTTGCTCCACTTCACCAATCTGAAAAATGTCACTAAATACATTAATAACAGCATTCATCATTTTGTAGGCTGAATTTTTATTTGTAATTTCTACATGCAGGGCCTCCCACTTTTATTCAATAGATGAAAAAAATGCAGTTTATTTTTGCATGCAGATAGTTGTTAACTTACGGCTGGTCACTTAACAGTTATTTGAAGCTATGATAGACTTAAAAAAAACCAAAAGCTACTTATGAGCCATTCTCAAAATTATGCTTGCTCTCTCTTCAGTCATGTGATCACATTCCAGGCTTTTTGGGAGGTTGTTGGGGTTTTTTTTTGCCAGTTTCCCATTGGACATGCTGGGTTTGCTTAACTACCACACGATCATCTCTTTTGCTTTACCAGTATTGTAAAAACAATTATAAAACTGAGTCCAGTCACATTAGTGCCTTGACGTACAACTTCAGTGATTTATAATCAAAATTTCACAGCCCATTGAGGTCATAAATTGAGGATTACCTGTATTTTAAGAGGCTATGTGGGACATCTCTTTAGGGCTACTTAGATTACAGAAAGAGTACAGAGAAGAGCAACAAAGATAATTAGAGGACTGGAGGCTAAAACATATAATGAATGGTTGCTGGAATTGGGTATGTCTAGTTTAATAAAAAGAAGGATGAGGGGTGATATGATAGCCATCTTCCAGTATCTCAGGGGCTTCCACAAAGAAGCTATTCTCCAAAGCACCTGAGGGCAGG